>PVJX010003086.1:0-114817 GCA_004027295.1 Dolichotis patagonum
TTTTTTTTTTTTTTTTTTTTTTTTTTTTTTTTTTTTTTTTTTTTTTTTTTTTTTTTTTTTTTTTTTTTTTTTTTTTTTTTTTTTTTTTTTTTTTTTTTTTTTTTTTTTTTTTTTTTTTTTTTTTTTTTTTTTTTTTTTTTTTGGTACCAGGGATCGAACTCATGACCTTGCGCTTGCCAAGCAGGCACTTAAGCCACTGAGCTAAATCCCTGGCCTCCTAGTTAGAATTTTTCTAGTCTCTTGACCTTAATTCTTTGTAAATTCCTCTGTTTTTTTCTTGTTTACTAATGAAAACATTTCAGTGGTTTAACAGTACTTGTGCCCAGTATGGTTGCTTCTGATCAGCAATGACATTCTGTTAAACTTCCTGGGCCCAGTCTTCTTCATTTTGCAGTTCTGTCATGTCCTGGGGAGTTGCTGTTTGCATTCTCTTGATGCATGGGAAGGAGAGTGAATTAGTCACCTTTCAAGCCTAGAAGTAGCACAGTCACTTTTACTTACATTCCATTGGCTGAACTCAGTCACATGGTCACATTTTGCAAGGGAGCCTGGGTCATATAGTTTAGTAATCTACCCAGTGAGAAATAGAAACATGTTTTTTGTGGACATTTCTTCTACATCCTTAAATAATCTTTTTTATCTTACAGTATATATTTTTCTTGATATTAGTGTAGCTGTGAGTTTTCTTATGAGGGTTGCCTCTAACAATGTTTTCTATTCTTCTGTTTTAACTTTTTTATTTCCTTCTGTTTTTTTTTTCTAAGAAAGCACATATCCACATTAAACATTTTCAGACTGGTAACACTAACATTTTAACTGACAAATTTTACCTATATAAACTTATTGTGATCATTTAAATACTTAGATTCACCTAGCATCTTACTTGTGCTTTCTATTTTATTGTACTTTATATGCTTGAGTTTTAATTATTGATTTAAAAATTATTTAGTTTTATTCTGCTAATTGTCACTCTTGAAATTTAACCAAGATGTATAAACTAACAAATCTAAATATGTCCAGTGCTTAGAATTTGCCCTCATGAACACATAAGAGCTTTAGAATAATTTTAATCATCTTGCTTGTCAAATACTTTTGATAAGTAGCAGTGAAAGGTTTATAAGTGGTATTCCAAAGCTTCCCCATGACAATTTCTCTAACTCAGAGGTTGAGTAGGTTACACACAGAATTGTCTTCACTTCCTCCAATGTAAAACTGCTTTCTGATGATGAGTTGTTGTCATCTCTTTCTGGATATGTTATATCTTCCAGAAAGTTCTATGAGTGGCTTCTTTTACACTCTCAGATCCTGCTGTAGATTTATCCCTGTCTTCATGTTCCTTTGATTATTCTACTGACATGCAAACATCATGAGGAAAGAGATCAGGTCTGTTTCACAGACTCTACCACTGTAAGCCCATGGGAAAGAGCAGAAGACTTTATTAGAGGAATATTTCAGTAAGGTTTCTGCCCTCTCTTATTAGGTATAGTGCAGTGGTAGGTAATAAAATGTAATTATCAAGCACATTCAATGGCAACATTTCAGAAGGAGGCTGCACTCATTTTCATATATGAAACCTAGTTAGAAAATGTCTTGATGCTAACATCAGAGGCTAGTTTCTTAAAGACTTTGAGAACAGCTTAGTGTTTAGTGTTCATGCCACAACAGTGAATTTTAGTTCCCAGAGTATTTTGGCAACTCTTAGTCTATACAAGAATAGGAGCTTTTGTAAAACAAGGCTCTAGGAAGACTGATTATTTTAAGTCTAAATTTTAATAGCATCTAAAGTTCAAAGCTTTTCACTTTAAATAAACAAAACCTTGATATTGACGATTGGTTCACAATAGATTTGTGAGAGATACTAATCTATAAACAACTTAACATTGAATGCAGACTACCATTTTAGAGCAAAAAATAGTAAAATTATGAGTGAGATAGAGCAAAGGAGGGGCTTGGACATATCTAACATCATGTGCTTCTTCCTCTTCTTAACAGGGGTGGTCAGAGGACTGCAGTAATAATCCCTCCCAGCACCATCTCCAAGCCTCGCTGTGTGAGATCTGAGCCTTCTATATTAATTAGTTGGTAGCACCAATCCCCTTAGCTATTGCTAAATCCTGAGAATAAATGATGGGTGTCAACTTCTGCTTTTTCATTTTCTCAGTTGTATCTTCTTCAATGCTAAGATCACACTGACTTCCCACTAGGATAAAGGACATATTGAGACAATGATGTCGTATCTCAGGATGTAAATTTGCATAGATATTTTGAAATGATATGGGGGGACGCAGAAGTCAAAAGCAAATTAAAATACATCTATTTGTAGTTAAGATCAGGAGTGTAATCCATCATGATCTTGCCCAACTGTATTCCCTGAACCCAAATTCACCAGTTTTCCAGCTGTAGATTTCCATAGACAGAACCGTGGAAGTTATACTTCACCAAGAAGTGCACTGAAGTATCACTGAACAGTAGGTGAGTTGTATCTATAGTTTTGTTTTCTGCTACTACATACATGACGGCTACATCGGGGCCATGCGCTGGGTGTTTGTAGCTGTGGCTGGAGACAGATGCAAGAAGCAGCATGTTCAGGGTGCTGGGGTTCTGTCCATGCTGTTTCTCCCTTATGGACTGGAAACTGAAGCCTTGCACTAGTCAGAACCCAAAGCAGAATGAAAAATTTCTGTGTTGCAATCTCAATGGAGATACTCAAAGGTCAGTACATCCCTTTAGTCTAAAGGAACCTTAACAGTAATATAGAACGTGAAACAGATGAAGATGCTGGAAGATTATGTGGTCTACTGCAATTTATCTAGTGTGATGCAAATTAACCCAGCCAGTAAGCTAAGGCTTGAATCTGAAGTAGTTTTCTTGAAATGGGCACAGACGTGTGTACCTTGCAGCTGCTAGTGGCTCCAGGTACATACAACAATTGGAATGTATGACTGATCGGAATACTTTTCTTAACAGAAAGATTCAGCACAAGGTAACAGAAGCACCCAGAATTATGGGCACTGGACCAGAATTTAAATCCCATTTCTATCATGAGTAAATCTGAGACTATGGGTAAGGACGTTTAGTCTTTCTGAACCATAGGTTTAATATTTCTGCAATAAAAATGATGACACCCATTTACCAGGAATGTTGCAAAGATGTAAATCAATAAGAGTAGACTTAAAAAGATGAGGTGCCTTGAAAACTGTACAATAACTTGAAAATGACTTAGTCATACAACATGTGTTTGTTGAGGAATGTTCATACAAGTCAACTGTATTAAGGGCTACAGCAGTTTACCAGACATACCTTTTGGTGTTTCATATCATTTCAGTTTACCAGTCATGAAGTTTCTGTGGGAAAGCTTTTCTCTAAAGCAATTCTGTTTTGTTAGTACTATTTCCTTATCATACTTGTCAGATTTTAGAAACAGGAAAGGACATTAAAGCAGGAAGGAGCAGGAAGATCTTTTCAACAGTTGCTCCTTGATTTTATTACTAAGGAGAGAACTGTGCCAAGGGTTCCTGCTTCATTGAGACATAATGAGAGAAAAGTGTTCACAGGGCTTACTTGGTTAAGTGCAATTAAGCTGGCCTGTAATTTTTGTATTAAACTGCTGGTAGTTGGGAACCTAATATTTGGAACTACTCATTAAGTAAATTACCTAGATTAAGGAGGTTTCCATGATTATAAACATAGGGAGAGAAAGGATATCTGTGAAACCTGTGGTCTTTTAAAAAAGATGAATACAAGGCTGCTAAAGTGGTAGGCCGAGACCCATGAAACTGTTGATCGGCTCCTCTAGTCCCAGGGGGGATTATTACTACAGGACTGGGAGTGAGAATGCTACTGCTGCTTGTATCTATTCTGAATGTGTAACTGTTGGCCAGTTGGTAAACTCCTTCGATCTGTTCCTTTATCTCCAGGGAAGAGTTGGAACATTGATCCTGACAGGGATGTTGTGGGGCCCTGATTCAGGTTGCACATTACAAGCAAAGCTGATTCCAAGAGGCCTTTGAGTTCTTCTCAAATGCCAGTGTGGATAGATCATCTGGGGACTTTGGTAAAATGAAGACATGGCTTAGAAGGGTCCATAGTCTGGTCCAAACTCTCCATTTCTGGTAGCCTCCTAAGAGATGTCGATGCTGCTGACCGACAGATCACACTCTGAATAGGAAGACTTTTAACAGCAAAGAAAGTTTTAGCTCATTTAATGCAAAGATCCAGGAAGTCCTGGCCTCAGGTAAGGTTTGTTCTAGCTGATTAATTGTTGTGAAAGCTCTGGCATTCTTTTGTTTTTCTCTTGTGTTCTGTAATGTTGGATTCATTTTTAGGCTGGCTGTCCTCGTGCCAAGATGGCTTGGGTTTAGTTTCATACAGCCTTAGAAAAATCCTCCCAACATTACCAGCCAAAGTTTTAAGTTTTATTCTGATGGCATAAATGGAATAAACTAGTTTGAGTATATGTGAAGATGAAAGAGGAGTGAAATTCCCAGAACCAAGGGGAATGAGGGACAGAAAGGAAAAATGGATGCTGGGAAGGCAACCAAGGAATGTCATCTGTAGAGGCAAATAAAGCTTTGGAGTAAAACTAGTTTAACCAGTGTGACACATGTATTTTCCTATTGGCTTTGGAACTTTTTTTATCTATGTGCATGGAACATTGGCCACAACTGGGTGTGGATCTGGCATGCACTGCGTGAGCTGTGAATCAGAATATGAGCATCTACAAAAGCCTAAGATCGTTTAGGTAATGTGCAGTTAATAATTTCAAATTACTCAAAACATAAGATAGTTTTATTGAAACCCAGTTAAGTCCTGAGAACCCCTGAAGTTAGTGAAGTTAGTGTTAGAAGTTAGTGTTAAAATTGAGCATGCTCTTTTAGGTTATACCTGCTAATTCATAGTTGGAGTCATAAGTGGGATTCCCTAGAGTGGACCTGGCTCACTGAAAAGTGGTTTGGGATGAAGGATCAGAAGGCTGTGGCCGAGGAACTTTTGATACTTAAAAGACTATGAAGTCACCCATGGGATGAAACAGCAGGTGAATGGCAGTTACTATAGGTAAAAATTACCAGTAGAGTTTAGAGATGGGTCTAACTCCCAAGGAGATAGCTTCTTGGATACATAAGAAATGGTAAAATAATAAGAAATAAACTATCGTTATCTGTGAGAGCTCAAATGAAAGTAAGACAGTGTTAGGACCAACCTTGACTCTGCACCAAACTCAATTATTTTTCAGATCTGGTATGACCACAAACAAGTCTCAGGGTTGCTACCAAGGGGAAAGCTATACTGGGTTATATTATGATGTTGTTTCATTTTATGCATGGTATCATCAGGTCTCTTCCTTTTCAAAAATGGGTGTGAGTAGACCACCTCGGGAGAGATGTCTTTGGTTTTGAATGCTATAAAATGAATGAGCATGTGTAAGTTGACATATGACTGAGCTTGCTATTCAACAATCATGGGTGTTTGTGTGTGATCTAGACACACTGCAGGTTATTCCTGAGTTATCTCGGGATACTGAATAAAAGTGACTGTAAAGTTAGTTTACTCCTCCTATAAAGGCCATGTGGAATATTCCAGAGGAAATAATTGGTATGTTGTATGTGCAAGAAGGGTCGGGTTGTCTTTATGATGATCACTGTACGCATCTACTGCATATGCACCTTACCCAAGGTGTGGTAAATGCAGTGGTTTAGGGGCCTTCTTTTTTGTTGGCATGATATCTCCACAGAAATATCAAGCAACAGCCTGGGATCCTGATCAGATTTGTTGTCTCAGCTTCCCTAATAGATTTTATAGATGCTAAGTGACCCAGAAGAAAAGAGGAAAGGACAAAGAAGACAGTCAAGGGAGTCCACTCATTAGGGTGGACATCTTTAGATAGTGATTAAGAAATGGCCAAAAAAGGTGCATACTGAGGGACTGAAGCAAAGGTCTTAGGGCGACACTGCTGCTAGGTGGGTGAACTGGTGGGCTCGCCCTTGACGTTAAAAATCCCCCAAACAAGTCTGCTTTATCCTCGTTTGGAGGAATTTGAAAAGCTGGAGGGCAAAGATGATAATGAGCAACTTGACTTCTCAGCACTTCTGTGATAGTGTAGCACATAATCAAGATGAAATTTTATGAAAGTGCCTGGAACTTCTGAGTCAACCCCTTGCTGAGGTTCCAAGGCCATATTTGCATATGTGGATAAAACAAGTTTTGGAATTGAGGAAGAAAAGAAGTTTATGGTGCTTCTTGACATACACTGTGAGTCTAAAATCTGCTGGTAAAGTTTTCTGTTAAGTTGAGAACATAGAGAGATTCATTGTTCACTGTACTAAGGTGAAATTGGGATGTTTACCTCCCAATGGTTTGCAAGCACTTTATGTGAAGTAGTTGGGTGTGTGTGTGTGTGTGTGTTTTTTAAATACTACTTCTAAAAGTGGAAAGTTTGAGTAAAAATAAATGGCAAATGGAGAGAAAGAGAAATAGTAGCTGAGGGTAATGAATGAATAAATAAATAGGTTATGATAATGAACAAAATCCAATATAGCCATGCACTGAAAAACCAACATCTTGGCCAGTGATGGACCAGTGATACAATATGGTACAGGGCAGGACAGATTATGATGGAAGCTAAAAATACTTGTCAGCTACAGATGTCTCAGCTACTGTAAAGTCATGGACCAGGTCACTCCTCGTGAAACTGTGGTGATTTTGATGTGAACAAACCTCTTTGTCTATATATTTACTACACTATGCTTTATATCATAATTTTAGAGTATGTTGCTTATTCAAGAAACAAGTTTCCTGTCAAACAGCACTCCAGTAGCAACTTCATACATCTTCCTGAACCTTGTGATTGTATCATTTTCTCTCATATGTCATTTGATCTCAAGGTGTTTCATTCTTTTTGGACATAGGAGCAATGGTTAAATCAAGCCATGTAACCTAGATATGTAAAATGCCACACCATCCAGGTTATATACTCTATGCACCCTCAAGGTGATGAAATTGTCTAATGATGTATTTCTCAGGAAACAGGGTATGACCAAAATATACAGTGAATGTTTCGATTTAAAAAAATTTATTACAATGAAAGATACAATAACCATAGTTCTTGCCACTTTCCTGGAAATGCTGTTTCAAGAGAGTCTTGGCATAATGGTCCATGCTTGTAATCCCAGCACTTGAGAGGCTGAGGCAGGAGGGTCACTTTGAGTTCTAGGCCAGTTTGAGCTACATAGTGAGCGAGAACCTTTCGCAAAAAACAGAAAGCAAAACAATGTCTTATGCTGCTCTATTGTGTATAGCTCCATATCTTGCATCAATTAGCTTTCATGGGAAGTTTTACTTTGTGTAACAGATATCACAAGGTACCAGATCCAGTGAATAAGGTGGAGGAAGGCTGAGTAATGTTTTTATGAGCCTGTCCTTCCACTGGATAATACTTGACAGTAAATTTACCATATTTTTGATCAGTCCTTGTAAAGACTCTCATGAAAGAGGACTTCCAGAAAATGACTTCAGAAACTGGCAAAAAAAATTGGGATAAATGTGTTCCCAAAAAAGGGGGGTAATTTAAGAGGGGATTAATGGCAATGTGATGTGTCATTTACTGGAACACATTTTTAAAATATTCACTGTATATTTCACTCATGTCTTGTAAATCCACAGTGGTTAACTGGTCTACGAGTCTTACACTTGTGCATGGAGAGAAGTTCAGAGCAAGAAAATAATATTATCTCTTAGATAATTACAGCAGATTCCCAGAAAGGGAAAGATGTGTCACTACCACCACATGGTGGGGCTGAATTTCCTGCGAACAGCTCCACTTTGAGATGCAAGGCCTTATGGAATATTCACACCAAATTATATCTACTGATCACTACCGTGCCATGTGACCTAGTGACTCAATTATGATGCACTCCATATTTTGGGTATAAAACATAGCATCTGGGTTATTAATACATAATGACAACATGGTAGAAAAAAAACCCCACATTGTACCACAAGACACAAAAATGCTTTGGGGAAGGGAGGTTCTGGTCTAGGCTCATTTGCTTCTACCAAGGACTAGCATTTGGAGGGGAAAGACATGACAATGAAATTAGAGGGAATTCTCTTCCAAGAGGAAGGCCAGGATGGGAGTCAGCGGGGAGACTCAACAATACTTCTGGGTAATACTAGGACCCACTACGGGGAAAAGACAAGTACTTTGATCCACCATGGTCTATTGATCTGTTTAAATGGGGAGGGAGGCTGAGTGGCCCTGGAGAATGCCCCTTCATCCTGGCATTTGAGAGTCAAGAGGCACACCTGTCGGAATCTTTTGACCTCCCAAACCTTTGAAAGTCCTCTAGGGACACTTGTAATTTATGTTCATGAAGTGTGACTGTCCTAATTCTAGGACAGATCAAAATAAGACAGTGTACCTGACATTACTGGACATAGGCACTGTCTTGAATACCACACACGTCCTTTCAGCGGGAGGAAGCTGTGTCTCGCCATATAAAGCAGGCAATGGAAAGTGGTCTTACCACAAGCCTGTGAACCGAGACAAGAGTGAATGTCTTTGTCCCCAACTGATGTGGCCCCTAGAAACCTCGAAGTTACAGCTAATTGTTATGATCCCTAACATAAAAATACCTGTTATATGGTGTGGTGGTTAATTGATTGTCAGTTTGAATGGGAAACGCTCAGCTGAATTGAGTGAGCATGGTTCTGGGCATGGAAGATCCACTTTAAGGAGGATTGTTGTAAGAATGGTACAAAAGGAGAATGGGAGGGAAGAATTTTCGCTGATTTTCCTCAGAGGAGCTTTGGTTGTTCTCTGTGGAGGAGCTGTGGCCTTCACTTTTGCCTTGGGTTCATCTCCTGTTTTTCGGGGCAGATTTTTCGGCTTCCAGCACCATCGTTTTGGTCTGCTGGTGCAGGCTCTTTAGTTTCCTTAGTTTAGTTCTTTAGTTTGACTTCCTGGCACAGACCTTGAGGTTTTCTGTCACGGATCCATCGGTCTCCTGATGCTGACTCATACAGGACATTGCTGTGAGCTCCAGGTCTTTCGGTGGCTCCTTCAGCCTCTAGGATGCAGACAGATCTTTTGCACCCCTCTTCATCTGACTCTGTGGGCAGTCATTGCAGGCCAGTCCTGTAATTTCTGTGTCCTGCATTCAGTCTGATTCACAGAATGTGTAGTCTTTTGAGGAGGCTTGCCCCAGCCCTGCAAGCTCTTGTAAGCACTGAGAGAATAGGCAACGTTCAATTATTTGTGAAAGCACATAAAACATCCCAGTAATTCTTAGTGATTCGTTTTGCAATGGATGGAACTGAATTGTATTACAGACATATTTAATTAATATGGTGTAGCACTGACATTGTTGGTAAGATGCAACTACCATTTTTCTTATAACACTGATATTGACCATCAAATATGTGGGAGATTTTGTTAAAACTTTCTATGAATATATGTTGAGGGTCCTTAGACCACAACAGTCTAATACTGTGACTTATGATGGAGACTTTGGGACACAGGGAATTTACTGTGCTTCTGAAGGACTCCAAAGGGACTGGAAACCTACAGTATTAACTCTAGAGGGGCTGGGGACTGAGGGTCAGTCACACGTACATTTTACTGGCACACATAATAAAACACTCTGGATGCCAGGGTTCCAGTGAGCTTCCCAGGCTGGCAGTGTCCCAGGCTTAATGTCACACGTTATTGCTGAGGTATTTAATATGGCCTACAACTCTACAAGAAGACAACAGGAAACCCCAAGTTTGGAAACTTCCTGGACACGCTTCACATGTCCCTTCTCCTGCCTAATCTTAATCTATCTCCTTTAACAGTAATAAACCATGACCACAATTATCACAGCTCTCAGTGCATGAATTATCAAAGCTGAGTGTAGTCCTGGGACCCCTGAAGTCTGTAGTTAGCAGCAGAAGTGAGAGTGGTCTTGTAAACTCTACCCCTGAACTTCACAAATACAGTTTTTGATTTTATTGAGACCATTCTTTCCCCTCCTCAACACCACCACGCACTTCTTCAAATATGTCTCTGCAACAACCATTATCCTGTAAATGGTTCCTCAGATGCCATTCCAACTACGGCATTATCTGTAGTAAAGTATCATTAAGATGTTAATACAGATGTATGTATGAATTAAAAAGTGACTCCAAATGCACAGTAACCAATTTACTTCACATTAATAATTCAGCTATTTTTATTTGTTTCTAAACAAAAAGCAAAGAGGACCTAGTCCACAGAGTAATTGTAATAGTGAGCACAATTTTTATTAAATCCGAAGAAAGTCTCTTAAAGTTCTTGGATCATGAAAGTCACCAAAATTCACTTTTTTTTCTACCAAGTTTCTTCTTTTAAAACTTTCTCTCAAATTTAAGTAAGAAACAGACAGTTGAGAGGCCATTCCCTTCTAAATCTCATCCTGGAGCAAAAGAGATGACATCATTTAGTGCCCTTATATTATTCCTTTTAATAGGAAATTAAACACAACCCTAACTAGAGTATTATTTATTCTATTCCATCTGTTTCAAATAAGTGCAGTAAAGTGACTGGAGATGAAATAAAAAGAAAGAAAATGGCAGGGCATGCTATGTAATTTTCAAAGGCCTCATAAATTGCATATTTTTGAGATCTTCATGCTCCAGGATACTGGGCATCTGCGATTCACAAGCCATTTTTATAAACTAATAGTTCTGGCCTCCTTTTTGCAACTGGAAAAAAAAGGAGAGAGAGAGAGAGACAGAAAGAGAGACAGAAGTAGAGCAATAAAGAAGCCATTATTCAGAGTCGTGTTGGAAATCCTGAGGAGTGCCAGAACCAGAGCTAGTTACCCAGGCAACATTTTTCTGTTTTTCCATTTTTGCATGCCTTGGTATTGGATTTCAGTTGTGGCTATTTAACTTCTAGGTGGATGGTGTACTCAGCTTTTGCAGTAGGTCACAGTCATTTGGCTACAGAACTGGCTGTGTCTCTCTTAACTCTCATTAATCTCACCCCGTCAGCTGTCCCACTTCAGGGCGATCTGGTTCTGTGACTGTCTAAACATAGAAAGCAGACAAAACCACCTGGTGATGGCTTGAGTGAAGAAAATACAGCTCACTCAAAATAGAATTCATGAAGATTTTCCGATCAACTCTTCAAGGTCACCACAAATGATTTAGTACACTTTAAAACCTTTAGATAAATTTGGGAAACATTTCTATTTCAAAATGGAATGATTTCAAACTTGGCGATCCTCATTTTTATCTAATTCGTATGTGAGATAACACACACAAAAAAACTTAAAACTTAGTTATACAATAAATATAACATATGTACATAATAAAGTTTTTACATTTGCAAGTTAAAATTAGTATAGATATTTATGCTTATATTCTTGCAAAAACATAGAACACATAGTAAAATTTCAAATTATATTCTCTTCAGTAAAACTTCCCTAAAATGAAATTCAAAATACCCTCTTAACTTTACTGGTCTAGTGGGGCTTTTCTCTGGAAGTCTTTGTTAAAAAACCCCTTTTGCTGACTGCTATGGCAGAGATATTTGTACCAGCAAGCATTAACTACCAAGTACTGTGTACCAATTTGGTTGTCTTTCCACTTCTCTAGAGATAATTTTGAGTAAACTTCTCAGCGTATGTTATGGTTTGAGTCTAGATGTCTCGCTCAAAACCTCATGCAGTCATAAAGCTTTTTGTTGTTGTTGTTGCTTTTGATATGGCTGACTCTAAAGTGTGTGATTGATTCATAGGGCAATGCTGGAGTGCTGGGATTAAGGATGAGTGATCGATGAATCAGTCCACTGATTGGATTGACACCACTCTAATCCTGATAGACTGGATACAACATAAGTGACAGAAAGAGACTTCTGTGTCTCTATCTCTCTTGTTGCTTTTTCTGTCTCCTGCAGCCATGAACTGTTGTCCCTCTGCCATGTGCCACTCTGCCTTGGAGTCACTCAGTTATGGATCAAAACCTCTACAAACTGTGAGCTAAATAAAACCTTTCCCCCTTTATCTTTGGGTATTGGGTGTTTGTCTCATCAATAAGAGAAAAATAACTAAGACAGCACATGTGTTGATCTTCAGGTGGCACAAGCACATTATGTGCTTATCGAAGGTTTTATTAGTTCATCAAGAAGAATTAATTCATCCAAAAGAATTACTCAATGCCAGTGAAATTCTGAAACTTCACAATTGTATTCAATCATAAATTACGTATTCCAATGAGGCAAAATTTGCATGAGCTAATTTTTTGGTAATCCTCAAAATGAAATATAAAAAAAGAAAGAAACAGAAATTGAGGACTACAAAAAATGTCACATGGTCCTTAGAATTTCTGGAGTTGGCTTGAGAAATACTATTTTATAGGTATGCATGCATGTGATTTTGATTTAATGTCACTTGATTAATGGTTTTCATCATAAATCAATTTAAATATTTTGCTGAATTGTTATAAGAATCAATGAAATATTTTATTTGAGGATACTTTGCAAGCTACAAAACATTGCAAGGATGGAATTTTTCTACCTTTTTAATTTCTTCTTCCTAAAAGACTATGCAAAATACACTCAGAATCTTACAGACATTTCCCTTTTACAATGTTGTTGCCTTGGTCCCTTTTATTAGAGTATTGATGAGCTATCACACAGTCCTTCAGAGTTTGCCTCATCCAATTACTTATCACACTGACAGATAGGTACTGGGAGATCCTTCATGGTTGCCTGAATGTTCGGTAAAGTGTTTCAAATTACAATCATTCGAAAAGGGAAGTTCTAGAAAGCTTTCCTTTGGATTCCTAGAGTGTTACCTTATTCCACTGAATCTTATGGTTGTGTTAAAGAAAGACAAAGGGACCATTCATGGTTCTCAGGATTTATGTGCAGGGGACTAGAAATACTTCGTGACTTTCTCTGCTGATTATAGTTATGAGAGAAGAAAAAAGTCAACCACAAGACTATGTTTCTCTCTAGATACTTAATAATACTTTCTTGATGTTGATATTATTCTCTCGTTGTACATGAAGAAAATACATCCAGAAAAGCTTAGCAACTTGCCTTAAAAGCACAGAGGACGGGCTGGGGATGTAGCTCATTGGTGTAAGCAACTGCCTGACAAGTGCAAGGTCATGAGTTCAATCCCAGGTACAAGGGGGAAAAAAGGCACAGAGGGAGGTGGAGAAAAAATTGACCCCCAGACCCCAGACTACTTCCTGTATGTCTGCCGGTGAGAGAGTAAGTGACCATGCAAGGGACTGCAGACTTAGTTCTGGCAGAGAAAACAAGCTTCCTAGGCTGGCGTTTGTCAGAGTGATTGTGTCCTCATCTGTAGTTTACAAGGCAGAATTTCCTGTCCCAAGCTACGTCTTCCTTCTACCTATTTTTCTCTCTCCAGCACTGTCCTAAGCATTAGCCTCTTTGAAACAAGCCAGTTGGCCTTGTAGATTTTCTTTGAAACTGAATTTCTCTCTCCCATAGACATGGCCTAGGGTTGGAGGCTTTTGAGTTCTTAAAATTGAGCACAGCCCTGGGGCACAGTCTGATTCCCACCAGCCAACCTTAGTGACCCTGAGACCACAGTGTCAAAGATACAAATGCTAACATTCATTTTGACACCCATGGGCCAGCCTCTCTGCTCACTGCTATATATGTACTATTTTATTTAATCCTCACTACAGTCCTCTGTGGTATCTACCATCAGTATCATTTTACATTTTATAAAATAGAGGCAAAGAAAGGTCCAGAAATTTCCTGATACCACACAGTGCAATGAAGCCACAGGAGACTTGGCTGGGTTGCCGCTTCCTGAGCAAACAAATGAGTTCCTCTGACTGTGGAAATCCACAGGTATGTTTTGTTTATCTGACTTTTTAGCTGAGGCTGCAAAGTACTGCTCTAGGAATCAAGGGTCAACCTCACCATGAGTTTCCATAGCATAGAACAGGCCTGGGCAGACAATGAATATTTAGAGAGTAGGGTTGACATCTATTGCATGACATGATAATAGGCAGGTGCCTCAAAGCCCATCCTGTGTGTCATATCGATGCCTCAGTCTCTAAAAGCACACCAAACTTTACCTCAGAGCCACTAAACTAACAGGAAGTACTGCTTGAGGCTGAATTATGTTCCTCACCCAAACTCGAGTGTTGAAATACTAAGCCCTCTACTTCAGAATATGGCGTATTTGTTTGTTTATTGTTTTTTTGGTGCTGGTGATTGAACCCAAAGCCTCCTCCATGTGAAGCACACCCTCTACCACTGAGCCGTAATCCCATGCTCCAGCGTAGGATTTTATTTGGAGATAAGGTCTGTAAAGAGGCCAGGAAGGTAAAATGAAGATGGGCACTTATTTCATCTGACAAGTGTCCCTTGTAGTAGAGGAGGTTAGGACAAAGACACACAGCAGGAAGACCATATGAAGGTGTAGCAAGAAGGCAATCATATGCCAGCCAAGGAGAGAGCCCAAAACCAACCTCAAATGTGGGGAAATGGATTTCTATAGTTCAGGACACTTCTGGTCTGGGTATTATACTATAGCAGGCTTAGAAAATCAATGCTCTATTTGGCTGAAAGCCTGCTTACAGAACCTGCTTCTCTTTGCTTACAGTAGAGGGAGCTCTGGGGCCGTGGGTTGCCATTGGATTTCCACACCACCAGCTGCACAATGTGGAGAGCTAGGCTTGGTTCCTGGGCTGTCTCCTTGCCTGGGGCAGGAGTACTACAGCCCTGAAGGGGTGAGGGCTTTAGTGAAGTCACGCACAGGACCAAAGGAGTCACGTCAGGGCCTTGGTACCCAAACACAGCAGATGTGCACAGTTACATCTTAGTGCCAAAAGATGGGAGGGAAATTGTGTGCTGAAGGTTTAGGCCCTTCTCAGATTTTCTGAATCCATTTCAACTCTGACTCCATTGAGGCACAACAGTGCCCCAGTGAGGACCACTAAGGGTGCTTTGCTCGCCTGGGCTGCAGAGATTTTATGTGATTTACAAAATTTTTAAAAATGGGACTTATTTTTTGTACCTGAGCCCTGCATCACTAATTTGTATTGGTTGCAAGTATTAACTGACTGTTGCTGTTGTTTATAAAAATTTCAAGCCAGGTGTGGTGGTGCACACTTGTAATCCCAGCACTTGGGAGGCTGAGGCCAGAGGATCACTGTGAGTTCAAGGCCAACCTGAACTGTATAAGAAGACCTTGTTTCAAACCCCTCACCCCCAAATTAAAAAACAAAAACTAAAGCAAGCAAACAAACAAAAACAACAAAACCAGTTTGTAAAATTCATGAAGTAGAGAAAAACATTTAAAAAATGCTTGTAAACTCATGATTTGGAAATTACCAATTGTTTAACATTTTTCTGTTTGTACTATGTATATACAATAAATAAGTAGTTACATAAGTCAGATTATGCTCTAAACCTGCTTTATCCTATTTTCATTCAACACTGCTATAGGTATTTTCTTATGAAATGTAATGCAATTCCTCATAAGGACATTTGAAAGCAACATGCTGCTCTATTTAAGGAGGTGCCTTCGATGTTTTAACGGATTCTTTACGGTTAGAAAGTTAGTCTGATTCCAGCCTTTTCTTCTGCTTTTTAAGTTTTTAAAATTTTTTTATTGATTTATTAATTTATTTATTTTGTATTTTGGTACTGGGGATCGAACTCACGACCTTGTGCTTGCCAGGCAGGCACTTACACTACTGAGCTAAATCCTTGCCCCACCCCCTGCTTTTTAAGTAATGTAATGATTATACTGATATAAATTTGGGTTCTAGTCTCATTTCCTGGAAAGTTTACATAGAAGCTGTTCTATTATTTCTAATGGAATGCTTTATTTTTAGGAAGTTGTGTTTTCTTGAAGCTGCTCTAAATCCAGAAGTGTGTTTTTCAAAGAACCCATAGTTCTTCATTACATTTTCTCTGCACTAATCATCCCCAGAGACCTTCATTTCCAGACTGCTGAAAACTGTCCATGCAACCAATTAGTGAGATTAGAAAAACTTCCATTCATGTATTTTAATTAAAAAATTTCCATAGCTGCAGCCAAAATCGGTACACCCAGAATTCATCCAAAATCAAGATTATGTTGATTATTTGGTTTTGATGTTATTTCCACATCTGATGACCATATCCTACTTTTGCTGCCTTTGCAGGGTCTATATTTTGCTCAAAATTGCCTTCAGCAAAATTGTAAACAGAGCAGAAAAGTGGGGTCCTGGGAGAACAGCAAGAGTTCTTCATAACGTGCTAACTGGTTATTACTTTTTACTTTCCTGGAAGTGTGTGTGTGTGTGTGTGTGTGTGTGTGTGTGTGCACGTGTGCTAGAAAGGAGCTTCCTTTGGGTGTTTTAGTTATTCAGAGTCCCAGAATATCCAAGGCAGCACCAGAGAATATCCCAAAACATAATGGATCTTCCCGAGCTAATTGGCACATGTGTTCCGTATCCCAGTACTCTACCTTTGTCTGCTGTTTCATTCTCAGTACTCAAATTTTCCTGTGAGCTGTAGATTCAATTAAGGATGAGCTAGAAAACAACTCAACAATATTATGGCCATAACAAGGACAAGTGTGCCTTTGCTGATTTGTAGTACTAATGTTGGCTTCTCAAGATTGGTCATTCATGGAAGACGTGTTTATCCCTCCCCGTGCAGCTCAGCCCTCTTCTTACCATGCCCTGCTTGCCATGGTCAGAGTTAAAAGTGCATTTTCCTTGCTCCTGATGAAAAGGAACAAGGACATTTGGTTTTAGGGATCAGATTGAGAGTGATTCTCTTTGAAGCTTTCACAAAGCCAGCAAGAATTTCACACCATTTTGAGTGCTGCAGGTGAAGAATTTAACAGCTGGTGGGAGTGCAAATTAGAGCCAATTATAATTTGATTGACCTGCCTTGACAATAAAGCTGTCTTCCCTAATTTAAAATGCCTAGCAGGATCCTCTCTATGCTGGTAGGGTGGTGATTTCAAATGAAGAGCAGCTCAAACTAGGAAATTCTTTAACAATGCTGACAGTAATAAAGATTTATTTATATGTTCTCTCTTTTTTTCCTTTTGGACTTAAATGAGTACATTCAAATTGAATACTAGAGTATGCACAGGAATGAGAAGGGCCTGGGGTTGGCAGAAATGTGTCTGAAGGGTGATAGTAGCACAAGGAGAGAATGTATGAACACTCTGGAAAATTTCAGAGGAAGGGGAAATGTCTCAGTTCCAACATGGAATGCCAGGTGTCATAATATTTACAAAGAAACCAAATATAGATTTGAAAAGCTTATTCTTTGACAGTATTTTAAAATGGCATAATGAAAAACACTTTTGTGTGTGTGTTTGTGTTTGATTTTAGGAGCTAATTCATCCCATCGCCTTGTTTAAATGGGTCAAGGAAGGTGGCGTGCTCCCGGCCACCCTCGACCTACTCTTTTCCCACTTCTTATCTCAGCAGCGTGGGTTTATCTAACTATTCAAAATGCATGAGGAAAAGAGTTGGTGGGTTTTCTGCTTTGCCTTGAGTTTTACCTTTGGTTGTCTGTGTTGACCTCTGGTGCTGGTGCTCTTGGCAGGCAGCGCTTGGAGGAGAAACTCTAGTCATCACCCAGCACAGACAGAAAGCTTTTCTCTCTAATCTCACCTCTGTCATATAGGGTTGACTTGATCTTGGACACTGGTCCTCAGTGAATTTCAGAATTTTCATTTGAGACCTGGGAGGCAGCAGAACCCACCTGCTGGGATGCAGTGGTGATTACTGAGGGACCATCTGCAAAGCAGCTTAGTGCTCAGGACCCCACGAGGTCCCGTTTCTCCTCTCCACTGCCGAGGTTGCTTGGACTTGTTCCCAGTGCATCTTCTGAAATGCCTTTGGGGAGAGAGGGAGAACAAGGGGCTCTGTGCTTGCCTTCCACATAGGTCTCTATATCCAGACATACTCCAGGAGCCTCATGCTCACAAGCAGGTCTTCAGGAGGTGGTTGGACTATGAAGGACAACAGCTGATTTGCCAATAGGAGGTGGAGATCTGGGTGAAGGAGCTGGGTCACTGGAGGTCTGTCCTGGAGGAGTTTATCCCTATCCCCAACCCCTTCCTTCCTGTCCACCACGCCATGCCATGAGCAGCTCTCCTCTTCCGTGTCCTTCTGTCCTGCCTTGGAGCCTGTCAACTATGTATCGAAACCTCTACAAACCATGAGCTGAAAGAAACCTTTTCTCTCTTAAGTTGCTGGCGTTGGGTATTAGGCCTCAGTGATGAGAAAAGTGCTAACACAGTAGGGTATAGTACTCCTAATCCAGGGTATTTTTTATGCAGTTTTAGTTACACATGATTAGTTTGGTCTGAAAATATTACATGGAAAATTCTAGAAACAAAAAACCTACAAACTTAAATAGCATTTGTTATAGTACATTATTATACTTATTCTATTTTATGATGATTATTATTAATCTCTTACTGTGCCTAATTTATAAATTAAACTTCACCATAGATGTATAGAGATCAGTACTCTGCAGTTTTAGGCAGCCACTGGGAGTCTTGAAATGCATCCTCTGTGGAGGGGGCACATTCATTCTATGTGGAATGAATTTCACAGGTTACTGGCAGTGTCTTTCCTGTTAAAGACATTCTGTAATACTAATGTTATTTGGACACATTTTATGTTAAACATTTTGCAATTGGCTTGGAAATCTAATCTTTTTATCATATGGCTTATATAAAAGTAAGCAAAAAAGATCAGGAAAATAGCATGACAAAGACCAGGAGCTTTGTTTCATAGGAAAGATATGAATACTTAGGTTTTGGATACGCTGTATCTACAGAGTTTTATTGCCTAAGAGCTCTTAAGAGGCCTTTTTTTTTTTTGGTCTTTTGTTTTGTTTTGATAGTACAGAAGATTAAATTCAGGGTCTTCATACTGATCTATGTATAACTCTACTCTTTTTTCTCTTTTCTTTTGAGCCCAATTCTAAGTCAGTTGCTAAAGTTGCTAGGCTGAACTTAAACATGGGGTCCTCCTACCTCATTTTCCCAGAGTGCTGGGATTACAGGCATGTGCTACCATGCCTGGCTAACCTTAAATTTTATGAAAAATAAAGTTCCCAATGGAAACAAAGGCTTGGGTTCTGAACAATCAATTTAACACTCACAGTTTTGGATTATACCATGATAAACTGAATACCACATGTAACTGAGCTCTGCTTAATGGTTATAAATGATCAGGAATCATCTATTTAAAGAGGCAAAATAAAGTGCATGGGTTTTACAACAATGTTATCTCTCTTCCTTTAAAATCAATTCTGGACAAGGGTTAGTGTTTCTGCAAATCTAGTCTTTGTATATCCAGAATGTTTCTCTAATAAATGTGGTTTTTATAGTTCCTTTCCACACACACAAAAATCACTCCTAATGGAGATGTATATAGTGATAGTGGTATGCATCTTTGTGTACATCCTTGAAGCTGAAATTTCTTGTGGGTAATGTATCTGAATTTTTTTTTTAAATCACCTATAGGAATAGAAAACGGCAAGCAAGGATCCCTATAACCCAGTCCTGGAGTGCAGCCAATCCTCGAGCGATGAAATGATGATTTCTGCAACCAGGCTTGACTGGGTTGGCCCTGCTCGGATGATGGAAGGGGGCAAGATGTGCAGGCAGCTGCTGCCTGGTGAACCGGAACGGGCCATGCACAAGGTGGGCAGACAGATGCCATAATGGCTCACTAAAGAATAACATGCAACACAACAGAGCTGTGAAATGTGGGGGAACAATGGCAGCAGATGGACAAAAACCTGGAGCCCAGCAAGCAGGGAGAGGCAGCTCATTTATAGCAAGAAATCCTGCATGACTCAGGGAGGGACAGGAATTCAGACCCTCATGAAGCCTATAGAGAGCAACAGGCCCTGTAAGCAGCTGTTGTCCTGTCCTGAATATTTATTGCCTCTTGGCTAGGTGCTGTATGGTTGTGGGTACCAAGACAGGTCTGTCTATTGACTTCCGGAGGGTGGGATTCTAATGGAGATACAGTGGGTTTCTATTTGATATCACTTGGGAATTATGTTGTGGTTACAACACTGGCAATCAGCATTTTTCAAAATTTGATTCTTATTTTACTAGACTTTGGGTGACATAACTTCAAAACCACAGGAGATGGAGTTTTAGAAAAGCAGAAGGCTACAAGCAAGATTTGATGAGTCAAATCTCCAGCAACTTTGTTCCAAGATTGTCCCCATTCTAGGACTATTGAATGAGAACAGTATTTTTCAGGTTGTAGCCACAAACACAGGATTATCATTCCATGAACACACAGCAGGAAGGATGAGTTATGGAAGCAGTTTTTAGTAAGCCACCTTCTTATCTGAAGGCAATGAGTGTTCAATGCATCTTAAGTGGAGACTTTCTTAAGCAGAGTTAGATTATTTGCAGCCATGTGTTAGTCAAACTGTGGAAATCCTTAAATGTGAATGTTGAGAGATGAGACTATGTGAAAGACTTTTGAACACCACTCATGTATGTGTATGTGTGTGTGTATGTACATGTATAAGTATGTGCGTAGGTAATCTAGATGAGGTAAGGATGGATGGATAAACAAATGGAAAGTTAGAGGTACATATACTTATATATAACTATGAGTAACAATGCATACTTTATCTATTATCTATCTATCTATCTATCTATCCATCTATCATCTGTCTGCCTGCTTGCCTGTGTATCTGTGTCTTTGTTTATGATTAAAAGTAGATCTATATCCTATGGTTATGATTATAACTATATCTATATCCTCTAGAGAACGTCCTGATTTATCCAGGATTGGGACAGAAAGGGTCAGTGTGTTGGAGAGAAATTGTAAAAATATTGAATGCTTATTTCTTCTATTATGAGAACGGGGAATAGAAAATTTAAGATGAAATGCCTATATTTAATTGTTATAGCTTTAATAATTAATGGTAATTAGTAGATTCTGCAAAGAGCTTTACAGATGAGAACACCATATACTGGGTAATGAGAATGACTATTATTTATGACAACAATATTAACTTGTGAATACAAAATCATCTTACAAGAGATTTATGAAAGAAAATTTCCCATGTGAAAACAGAAGTGGAAGGTAACTTCAGAATTTAGCCCATTATTTTATAGTTGTTTTCAAGATGTAACATATGTCTCCTAGATTTTGTAACTCTCTTCCATCTTTATAAAAATGGAAAGAGAATAAAATTTTGTTTGAAAAATTACTATTTGTTTCTTAAGTATGATAAAGCTACCGTAGGTGTTCACCAAATTGTGATTGAGGTAGCACAATTCTAAAAATAGTGTCCTTCTATTTGGTCATTTTTTTCATACTGATTGCTGCTTTATTTTATCAATAACTTATAGAGCAACTATTACATTTTAAGCATCATGCTGAATGGCCCAAATAGAGAGCCACCAATGAAATTGTTGGAGGGTCCCAGTCTGAAAGAGAGTGGAATGTGAACAACAAAACACGACTTGCAAGCCCAAGGAGTAGGAAAGAGCCACTAGCTTAGCCTAGAGCAAGATTTCTTTCCCTTGACACCATTGCCACCTTGGCCAGAGAACAGATGATTCTTTGTTGACAGTAGACAATCTCATGGATTGTAAATATTTAGGGACATCTCTGGCCTGTACTCACTGGTTGCTAGTAGTGTTCTCTCTGTCATGACCATCAAAATGTCTCCAGATACTGCTGGGACAACATGGGAAAAAACTGGTGAGCCATTGAGGACTGCTACTCTAGAAGATCTATTTATTCTCAGATGGGAGAAAGATGTGTACTGATTTATTTTGAAACTATAATTATTTATTATTCCACCCTATTTTTTTCCAGTTAGTCAACACAAGTAACTTCTATATTCCAATAGGATCATCTAAAAAGAACAGAGCAGGGATTATAAACTCCATGAGGCAAGGATTAGGTTCATTTTTAAGAAACCTTTATTGAGGAACAATGTATACCCTAACATTCCTTTTAAGAGTAGAATCACACAAGTGTAAAGCAACTTATTACCACTGTGTAGCCATCTCCACAGTCCAGTTTCAAAACATTTTTAGCACACAGAATTTCCAATGTGGATGCTTGCAGTCAATAACTTTCCCCATCTCCATCTCAAAAGCAATCATGGATTTTTTTGTTGCTATCTTTTTTCCTTTTCCAGATGTTTTATATAAGTGGAATCATGCATTACACAGACCTTCAATTAGTATAATGTTTTTGAGGTTTATCATGTTATCAGAAGTTTATTTTTTTTCCATGCTGAAACATATTCTGCTAAACAGATATATTATTGATCCATCCATGTGAATCACTGGCTGGATTGTTTATGGTTGCTGAATATTATGAGTTATCTTTGCAAGAACAATTATTGTGTGACATGTTTGCATTTCTCTTTGGTAGATAGATGCTTTGGTGTGAAGTCGCTGAGCACTATGAAAACGTTTTAATAAGCTACTGAACTGTCTTCCAAGGTGACCATGCCATGTTAGTGTCACTGATGTGTACATATGATTTCTTTTGTTTCTCCTTCCTTGTCAGCGCTTGATAGTATCAGTCTGCTTGATTGTCATTTCAGTGATTTTTGTAGTGGTTTCTTGCACTGTGTTTTACATTTTTATTTCCCAATGACTAACAATCTTTAGCAATTTTCATTTTTTTTTGCCATTTGTATGTTATCTTTGAAGAAAAAATTCAATTCCTTATGATTTTAAAATGTTATATGGTTATTGAGGTGCAAGCATACATATATGTATACGTATATATATATGGAATATTTGGAATAAAAATCTTTCATGAATGCATGTTTTACAAATATCCTGTCCCAGTATGTGACTCTACTTATTTTCTTACAGTAGTATTATCTTTTATATTTGGTGACTTAATGGTGCTTTTGGTGTTGCATATAAAAATGTTTGCTTAATTCAAGCTACATGAAAGTTTTATCCTAGTAGTTTATCCTTACTATACTCTTAGCTTTAACTCTACCATCTATTTGAGTTAATTTTGTGTATGGTGAGAGATAAGGGTCAATTATTTTGTACATAAATATCCAATTGTTCTGGCATAAATCTCAGAAAATTTTTTCTCCATCTAATTGTTATCTATGGTATCTATGATATCGAGGTTGACTATGTATGTTTTGATCTATTTCTATTTGGTTCCATTTATTTATATATCTGCCTTTACACCAGAACTACATTATCTTGCTTGCTGTAGCTTACAGTAAGTTTTACAATCAGTGTAAATCTTAACAAATTTGTTCTTCATTTATTTTCAAATTTGTTTTGGCTTTAATATCTTTTGTATTTCCAGATTAATTTTATACCAGCTTATCAGTTTCTATAAAATTCTTAACTGATTTTGATAATCAGATATTCTGTTGGATCTAAAGTTCAACTTGGAGAAAATTGTCATGTTAACAATATTGAAGTTTTAAATACATGAATATAGTATACATCTCCATTATTTAGATCTCCTTTAATTTTAAACTTGTCCCCTTTATACTTAAATTTATTGCTAAGTATTTTGTTATATGTTTGTATTTTGTGAGTGAAATTTTTCTTCACTGAATTTTTGAATTCATTGCTGAGTATATAAAAATGCCACCCATTCAGTTTTGTACATTGGTCATGAAACCTGTATCACTGAATTTGTTTACTAATTCTAGTAGGGTTTTTTTCTTCTTTTTTAGATTCTTTAAGCTTTTCTACATACAAGATTATGTCTGTGTAGAGACCGTATTACTTCTTCCTTTACATTCTGTACACCTTTGATTTATTTGGCTTGTTTTATCCCACAGTGTTGGATAGAAGTGGCAAGAACACACATTTTTCCCTTGTTCCTGATTTTACAGGACAGATTTCAGTCTTTGACACTAAATATGTTGAACTGTAAGTTTTCTATAAATGTCCTTTTTCAATTTGGGAAAGTTCTCACTAATTCCTAAATTTGTTAGAATTGTAACATATCTTTATTCTAATGATATGGGTTTTTACCTTAGTTGATTTTGAAATATCAAAACAACTCTGTCTTCCTAGAATAAACTTCATTTGGCTATTGCTCATAATCTTTTTCTTATGTGACTAGAGTTTTAAAGATTCTTTTGCATCTGCATCCATAAAAGATATTGGTCTACCATGTTCTTTTATTGTAATTCTTTTGTCTGGATTTAGTATCAGGAAAGTACTGGTTTCATAAAATACATTTGGAAGTGTTTCTTCTTTTACTATTCTCTGCAAAAATTTCTGTAGGATTATTATTTCTTTAAGTGATAGAATTCAGCAGTAATGCGGTCTGTGTTTGAACTTTTTGGGGTAGGTTTTAAATTATTAATTCTATTTCTTTACTTGTCAGTATTCACTATTGTCTTTTATTCATGAGTCAGTTTCAGTAATTTGTTTCCTTCTAGGAATTTTTCTGTTTCACTTAAATTGTCAAATATGTTACCATGAAATGGTGTAATATTCTCTTTTAAGTTTTTAAATTTGCATAGTGTATGTTTGTGAGCCCTTTTTACTTCCAATTTTGATAAATTTTGCCTTTTCTCTTTGTTTCTGAGTCAGTCTAGCTAAAAGTGTTTTGATTTTGTGGATCATGTGAAGGGATAAACCTTTGATTTCAGTGGTTTTTTCTATTGCTCCGCCCATTTTCATTGATTTATGTAAAGTTATAATTTTTCTCTAACCAGTGTTTTAGTTGCAATGCATAGAATTGGATGTAATGTGTGCTAAGTTTTGGATAAACGTTCCTCAAAGTTGAGTCACCATCCTCTTGTGCTGTGGGGAGGTGTTAGAAATTGTAAGAGGTGGAGCCTCGTAGGATGAAATGGAAGCACAGCTTTATAGGAGATATGGCCACACTGTCCTCCTGTCCTCTTTTTACCTCTCCATGAGTAAGTGAGCAACTTTACTCTACTGCATGCTAACATCCATGGTCTACTGTCTCACCCCAAGTTTTTATCTTTTTAAGTTGATTACCTCAGGTATTTTGTGACAATGACAGAAAGCTGATTCACACATTGTGTTTTTATTTACATTGAGTTTATGATATTTTTCAATTTCTCTTTTTATACATTATTTGAACTATAGGATATTCTCTTTTATATATTCTTTGAACTATACCAGATGTGCTATTTCATTTGGAGATTCTGGGTAATACTAAATTTTTTCCTACTATTGAAAAGAATGTGTAGTCTATTTTTCACTCAAGTGATCTCTTTCAGTTTAAGATGTTTAACACTTGTATATTCTTACAGGCTATTTTTGTTATGAAATACCAATTACTGAGGAAAGAGTATTAAAATTTCCCTATGAAACTGTTGGATTGTCTATTTCTTCTTGCAATTTTGTGTATGTTGTGTCATATATTTTGTCTCTGGTATATGTGCATGTGCATTTTAAGTTAAAATATCTTCTGTGTATATCAACACTGTCATCATATAAGACACCGCTGCCTCTCAGCTATATGTCTTTCCTTAGGTCTTCTTTGTCTTCTATTAGTACAGCCCTTCCAATTCTCTTTTGGTGACTACATTTGTGGGGTGGTTTAAAATATATTTTCAACATATGTGAATCTAGAGGTTTTTTTTGTAGACTGCATATAAATTGGATCTTGTTTTTCTGTAGTCTGATAATCTCTACTTTAATTAGAGCATTGAGTTGATTCATATGCAATGTAATATTAGTAGCTTTGGATTCAAGCCACCAATTTTATGATTTTTTTCTTATATCCCTGTCCGTTTACTTGTTCCTCAATTTTGCGTTGACTGACATTTTTGTTAAAGAAATATTTTTAATGTAGTATTTTAAATCCTCCATTGGTTTTTAATCATATCTTTTGAAAACAGTGTAGTTGTATTAGGGATTTTATTTCTCTTTTAATTTAGCACAATTTGAGTTAATATTGATTTAAATAAAATATATGAACAAATACAGCTCCATATCCTTGTTTATACATGTACTTACATATATCTCAGTATATATTATAAACCTAAGAATATGGTTCTATTGTTGGTTAAATAATTATGTGCTTATAAAAATAATAGGAAAAAAGTACACTCTTCAATATTCAGTCTTTATCCACTTTCTCTTCATTTCTTCCAATGGGTGCTGATTATCATGTGATATCATTTTCTTTCATCTCAAATGAGTTAAATTTTCATATTTCATATACTACAGGTTTTCTATTGATGAGTTTTCTCAGTTTTTGTTTATCTAGAAGTGTCTTTACTTCATTTTTTTCTTTTGGATATGGGACTCCTGGTGGACTTTTCCCTTCTTTAACTTTCCAGTGCTTTGAATATATAATTTCAGTGCTTGCTGAATTACACTGGTTCTAATGAAGAGTCAGCTGCTAGCCATAGTATTCTTTTTGTTCGTGGTGAAATCATCTTCTCTTGCTTCTTTCGAGATTTTCTGTTTTTGACTTTTAGCCGTTTAACAATGATGTATCTCAATGTGGTTCTCTTTGTGCTCATTTTACATGGTAATTGCTGAGACTTTGGGATCTCTAAGTTAGTGATTTTTGTCAGGTTTTGAGAAATTTCAGCCATGAATTCTTCAGCAGTTTTTCTGTAGCTTTCCTATCTCTTTGGCTGGGACCCTGATGTCAGAACCCTTTAATTATCTGGCAAGCTTCTGAGGATTTGTGTATTTTTTGTCATTTATTTCTCTCTGCTCTTCAGATTTAATAATTTCTATTGATACATTTTCTAGCATTCTCCTTTTTTTGCCATTTCAAACTTGCAGTTGATCTTATTTAGTACAATTTTCATTTCAGTATTACTCAACTCTAGAACTTCTATTTGCTTATTTTCTGTAGTTTCTACTTCTCTGTATGGGCTCCTTATTTGTTAAGTATATTTTAAAATGTTTTTCTTTAATCTTTTTAATATAATTTCCTTTAGTTCTTTTCATGTATTTATAATAGTTGTCTGAACTGTTTTCTGCTAGGTCTGGCATCAAGGGTCATGCAGTCAGTTTACAGTGATTGTTTCTTCCTTAAACCCTACGTATGAGTTAGTTATACTTTCCTGTGTGGTATGTGTGTGTAGTGCGGGCTGGCTTTGAGCTCACTTATGTTGTCCAGGCTGACCTTGAGTTCACAATGATCCTTCTGCCTCAGCCTCCCAAGTGCTGGTATTACAGGCATGTGCTTCTACACCTGGTTTGGTTTTGCTCTTGTATGTCTCTTACACTGTGGAATTAATGTTTCTCTCAGGATAGCAACTGCTGATGTCTCTGGCCATCAGTTTTTCCTATTTGTATTTTTGACCTGTCTCTGTAGGGGCCACACCTCTGTCTGCAGAGTTTGGGGGTTAACAAATGATTGGCGTGCAATTTCGTTCAAATGCCTTGAACCCATTAGACTCCCACCGCATTCCTATTGATTCGCATGTGACTCTGGAATGCATTCAGAGCTGCAGCCAGTTCCTAGGTCTGCAGCTCCCCCCTGCATGTGGAGCTTAGCCGCCAGCTGCAGGTGTGTGAAGAGCTCATCTCGGCCTTTTCGTGACGCTCTGAATTCCAGGACTGCCCAGCTAAATCTCTGGCTGGCTCACTCCCATTTTAAACAGAGATACAGCACTGCTCTAGAAAAGCTGCAGAGTTTTACATCCATTCCAAGTCCAATCTTCCATGTTTAGCTGTAAGTGTCCTAGATGTTTGTCCCTCCTCTGTGCCCGAGGCAAGTCTCCATTCTTCGGCAGCAAAGTCTTTTTTTTTTTTAAATTGCAACCAGCTGAAATATTTGTGGATGTAATTCTTGCTAACTGAGCTGGGGAGAGGGATAAATTCAGGAATAGCCCAGGCTATACAGATTTCCATTGTTCTTACCCAAAGCACTACCAGTTTTTGTTTTCTAGAATAAATACTTCTTAATTTATTTTCTGCCATTGGTAGATTTCTATATGTTGAGACAATTTTTAAAAAAAATTTATTTAGAAAGAAAAAAAACCCAACCAAACAAAACAGAAAAAACGGTAGCAACAATACAGAATTCCAAAGGAAAAAAAGAAAAGAACAACAACAAAAAAACCCACTAAGAAATCACTAGTTGATAAGTTATATACTGTCATCTTGGAAATAGTTGTTCAAGTTACAAAATTAAAGCATACAAAGTAGACATTCAAACAGTGAGACTATTAACAGTTCTGCTCAACAATCTAACAAAAACAGTAGTATGGTCATCTATCAGTGTGTCTTATTGGGATTTTAATATATGTGATAGTATAAACAAATCTTTTTATTCAAAATGAGATATTATAGTAGCCATTGATCATAGTTATTTGGTTCAGAATGTCCTGTAATTCTTTTATTCTCCTGAATGGTTTTATACTATTGTGTTATGTTTGATATTATTGTATCTGAAACTATGCTCAACTATAGCAGAGAAAGAGATATTTTGACAGCTACTGTTAATATCAGGTTGTCTTATTGTAAAGTGTTGTGTTGCTTATGTTGTTCTGTTCTGATCTGCTTTGTTCTGCCCTCTTTTGTTTTATTCTCTTTAAAATAAAAAAAGTAATAAGAACTGTAGAAGTAATAAAACCCAAAATGCATAATTGCTACTGTAAAAGACAGAGCAAAAGAAAGTGCTCTAAAGGATATAACTGCATGTACGTTTAAGTGTGGATGATAGACAATTTTTTTAATAAAGAAAGATAATTTTGTCCTGTTCCCTAAACCCAAATACTCAAACTTTTCACGTTGCTATTACTAGAAATCAACTCTGTTTTTACAATAGATTTGTTCAAGAATAACATTTAATATATGTGTTGAATGTGCTTTATCAAGAGGTAGATTCTGTACTGGAAAACCTTCAAGGTGTGATAAACTTTGCAGTTTAGGATGCTAACTAATTGTAGGCGCTCCATAAATGTTTGTTGAGTGAATAAGTAATCTAAAGCATCAAGCAGATTTTCCTTTAATTTTATAAGAGAGAGAAATTAGGAGTAATAACCAAGGAATTCCTTTGAATCTTTGTATTGATAATAAATAAGTTGATTTATTTGGGTCACTGTGTGACAGTCTGCTAAAATAATAAAGTAAAACAATGAAAATCTACTTTTCTATGTCCCAAGAAGTCTCTTATAGAAAATGAAAACTATTTATCTTTCATTTAAATAAAGTAATAAGCACAGAATCTATGATGTACGTAACTCTTCCTTGTAGGTCCCTCTTCCCTTCTAGTTCAGACTTCGGTTCAAGTTTGATGGGAGTTTACAGGGTGTTTAGAGAATGTGTCCACAGGATAGGACTGTCTTTAATTGTCAAATATCTCTATGCAGGGATTAAAACACCATAGCAATGAAGAGAACCCTCTTTATAGAGCCAGGGAGTTCTGAACTATTTTGGTAGATTGGGTTTATTATTCTCTAAAATGTGCATTTAATCTGCAACTATACATCAGAGATCTCAGATGGACGGTCTGAATCCTGCCCACAGACATGTTTCATTTGGCTTAAATGGTGCCCTAACAAAATTTCTTGTAGTCATTTAAAAATTAGCAATTTCTTGCAGCAATACAGATTTCCTACATTCACGATCTCACAGCACAGCCTTGTTCCTGAGAGAAGAATTGGTCGCAGCCATTTCAGGAAGAACTTGAACCCTGCTCTTCAACTTGCCTCAATTCCGTCCTGGCCCAGCCTCATTCACCTGTACTATGTCTCCCCTGTCCCTTCGGATAGTGGATTGCATGACTCTGGGGACCCTGAATTCCTCAAAGGCCTGACAGTCACCAGCCTGACAGCCTGTTGGTAATCTGAAGGAATGAACTGCGCTAATTTTACCATAAAAGAACGTGGATCAAGCAGAAAACATTTGAGTGCAGGGTAGGGAAGAACTGGTTTCGCTGGAATACACATGAATGGCACCAAGTAGAATGTAATTAAAATATAATAAATGCACTCACTTATTTACTGTTCATTTATTCACAGAATATTTACGGATGGACAGTGTCTGGTCCAACATGGCTCTCTCCAAGCCCCGAGGTTCCTGGTGTGGAGTAAGCGTGTATAGTAAGTAAGTTTATAAATAATAAAGCAGGTGTTCCTCACAGTCTAGGAATCAGTGGGCTAACAAACTAATTGCATGCAGTGTCTCATTTGTCTAGAAAGTGAGACAGTGTGCTTCTTCCATCTCCCTCCTTTTAGTTACTCTCACATTTTTAATTGTAACTGATTAAAAAATTTGTAACTAGTGAGGCCAGTGAAGATCTTCACACATTTTGTTAATGAAAAATAGGTTGAAGACGTCCTGAAATGTTAGACATTTTCCAGGTCACTGGGCTTGAGCACAGGCTTCTCCCAAGGCGGGAACATCCACGTGGGTGGGAGGTGGTAGCTGCTTATTCCAGGGAACCAGGCCGGGCAGCCTCTGCTCCTATCCAAAGCCCAGAGATTAACACGAGACACCAGGATAGACAGAGCCTCTGCCGGAGAAGCATGTTAATCCTCCAGTAATTGGAACAAAAGAGCCAGCAAATGCAAACCGACCTAACGCAGATTTCAGGTTTACAAGCCCAGCAAAGGAGAGTTGTAAATATCAAAGAAATCACAGACTTTCAGGGAAGATCAGTGCACTCAGCCACTCCGTGCTTATCCACATGGTGGGCCGAAGCTGGTTTGCAAGTGCATGTGGTCAGGGAATTGGATTTACTACACGATAGGCATGTGTTTGGTGTGTCGTTAGGTATTGTCATGTAAATATAGACTTACTAACAGGGTGAATATAACACCTGAAATAACCTATTCACATTTGGATGCTAGGCAGACAATAGAGTTAAGAGGTAGGTTCACTCAATTATAAATTGGCAACTTAGGGTATATGCAAGTAAGGTTGAGTTTCCAATATTCCATCATCAATTTGGCCTCACAATGCTGCTGTGTCCAGAAAAATTACTTCCTAGTGTTTACTTATAAAAACGTAGTAAGGGACATAAACTACAGATAATGTTGCCTGGAATTATAAGTCATCATATGCCTTGCCTGTGTGACCTAATATTCTTAATTTTTTAATCTTGTGAAGGTAAAGGCAGATACTAAATAAGCAAATAAGACAACTGATTTAACAGCACACATACGAGTACAGATTAATATTTAAAACAAGTCAGCCTTACCTCATTGATACTAACTGCTGCCTCTATATGCTCTGATAACTCTGCTGTGGGAGGTAGAGTCTCATTAGCGAGCGAGAGAGAGAGAGAGAGAGAGAGAGAGAGAGAGAGAACAGTAGTCTGGGTACTAGGGCTGGGTCCCTGGCCCCAAGCAGAGCCCTGGAAGTTATCTGGAAGGAGGCAATTCTCTGGTCCCCAAGCAGCATGCATGGTAAGTAATATTCTTCATACTCCATGTGTTGTCACAAGTTAGTTGCTTTTCTCTCAGATCTGTACATGCTGCTTAGAAGCCACTGGCTTTCCTGATGTTTCTCTTCAGCATTACAGATATCCCAGGAACGATGTTAAAGCACCATGAAACTTACTGTGCTTCCCGGTACAGGAAAAGTATTTGGACATAGGGGAGCCTCTGAGAAAAGGCTTAGGAATCCACAGGCCCAGGGGCTGATGTGTCCGTGGCTCTGTGAGGCCTGTCCCCCTTGTTGGGAGACCACCCCAACATCGCAGCTATCTCCTTCTTTAGCTCTAGGGAAAATTAAACCAGATTCAAGGTCTCTTGGGCCGTACTGTGGATTCCAGTTCATGTAAGAGGTCCTGGTTTTTGAGCAGAAATGTCATCAAGAGGGGTATGCGGTGACACAACCTTTACATCAGTTGGACAGTCGTGGATAATTCGTGGTAGGGCAAAAGCCTTGTAAAATGAATCAAAACGCACCAGTCCAAACTGAACAAGATGCCTGCTGCTGACTGCGACCATCTGAATACTGTTCTAATTGTTCCGCTTGCTACAGAGAGAGATAAAATTGTGAGAGTGTGAAGTGTATAAAGGATTCTACCCCTCTCCCGGGGCTCTGAGACCCACAGATTGGAGAAAGTAAGTGAGCGTCTTTCTGACCACTGAATGCCTCACTCTTACTGCGATTTAGAAAGCTCCGAGGAGGATTTAAATGAAGCCAGTCTTGGCACGTCCTACCGGAGACCGCAAACAGCTGGGGCGACAGCGCCACCTAGTGCCCACATCTGAAAAACTCCCTGGCAATCATCTGCGGTAATCGGCCCCAGTCACTTCTATGAAGTAGAGCAAAGAAAATAAATCCTTCAAAGCTGACTGCATAACAGAAATGCCAGCTGAAAGCATTTCTTTTGACTCTGGATGCCTTCAAAAGCCAGGAAACTTAATCCTTGCCTTATGTTTCTTTCTCCGTGCCCAAAAGGCAGCCGAGCTCGTCACTAAGCCAGGGGAGGTGAAGCCGGTCACTAAGTTTACAATGTAGTTGGTAACTGGTTTTCATTTTTTCTCTGCATCCTGGCAGCAGGAGATAGGCAGCTTGTTATAACTTAGAGGGGGCTCCTGGAAAGCCTGCTTGCCGGGTGTATTTCTGTAGGCGCGGGCTCGCTGGGAATATTATTACCTCATGGAGTCATGGATTTAATAGCATTTCTTCCACTTCATTCAGCACAGCGCTGACTTACAGGGACTCTGGCTTCGGCACATCGCAGATGCACATTTTCCCTTACAGCACTGCGTCTTCTCCCCGGTCCCATGTGGGCCCAGCCCCGCTGTCTGCCCCGTGCTTGCACGCACGCGTCGCCGCCCCCCAGCTCGTTCTCCACCTCCCCACCTGGCTAGTACCTGTCTCCACCCTCTTCCTCTCCTCTCTTCCCCTACCCTCTCCTCTTTCCCCTTCCTTTTGTTCTCCTCCATCATAACAGCTATCACTGTGGACAACCTACCATGCTCCAGGCACCGTGCCAGACGCTTGGCACACAATTTGCCATTTGTGATCCTTCTGTGTGTGTTAGTGGGTTAGGAGCCCAGCGCCCCATGCTGAGCACAATCAGGAAGTGGGGCGTCCCTCTCTCCCCTGCTGCTCCCCATCTTCAGATGTTGCAGCTACGCTAAGGGGAGAGAGCCTCACTAGCAATAGGCACCCCGACCATCTCTCTGTGCCCCTTGCTCCCCGCAGAAGGCGAGAGGAAAGAATTGAACTGATGTGACTCCCAGGCACAGCCGCACTTGCCTGGATAGCCCAGGCCCTGCTTTCCCTCCCCCACCTCCTTTCTGGGCCTGCCCAGCGCACGCACCCTGTCTCTACCCCATCCTGCAGAGTACACAGGGTCACCTCTACCCATGACAGTGTGGGCAGGTCCAGCTCAGGAGCCTGAGGGCAGGAGCCCACCTGCCACAGGCAGCAAACACCAGCAAGCAGATGCACGGGGCAGTCAGCAAAGCAGGCGATGGGCTCATCTCCCACTTCTCCTGGTTCAGAGCTTTGAACTCTATACCTTGAACTCTGAACCCTAGGAAAGGATTTCATTGCTAAACTCAGAGAAGAGGGTTGGGTGTATTTGAACTCCAGCCCTGTGATTCAAACCCAAACGTGAGGTTTTTGTTTTTTGTTTTTTTGGATTTTTTTGCCTTCTTCAGAATGAATTTGCTGTGGCTCACCATGTTCTGGACCGGCAAGGAGAAGACACAAGCCCTATCCTGGCCTGGACTCTCCTCGCTGTATAGCTCTGGGCAGGAAGCTGTTCTAGGCTTTGGTCTCTCAGTCCTGGCTTTTGTGATTTCTAAAACCAAGGGACTGCGATCTGGCACTGGGGAAAAAGCACGACCGCCCTCCCCCTCCCCCAGCTTAGTGGAAGGAAGAAGCCTTTAGCTCTGAAATGAGCTACCGCTTGTTTGACTCTTCGCTCTTGGGCAGCAAATTCCTGGAGCACGTGCCCAAGACCTACCTCTCCAATTCCTTTGCCCCTACTACAGTTAGGAACAAGCCCTGGACCCTTTTTATTTATCTGCCAGGATGCCAGGTTTTTTATTTTGAGCCAAAGGTTGGGACTCATGCACAGACAAATTATTTTCTTTTTGTGTTTGTGAGTTTGTCCCATGGTGACCCATTTTGAATCATACGGTGGTATGCGTTTACTACTTTGGCTTTACTGAGAAGGATAACGTCATGTGGATGGTGGAGAAATTGTGACGCTTCAGCCACCTAAAGGTGACTTTATAAGGAGCAGCAGGTATGTGACTCCCCTGTAAAGGTAAGAACGGGAGATGGGAATGGGGTTACCATTTGGCATTTTCTAGCCGTGACCTTACCCTTCGCCCACCCTCCCCTTGGTTTTAGGACATTTGACATCATTTTAGGTTGTGGTTTCTCTTGAAACACTTTCTCCTTCAGGCTTTGATACACCGAATGCCACCCTTGCCACACCCAGCACAGCTCTGCGCTACCGTCGCTGTGCCTTCCTGCCAAGTTCAAGCTCACTCTCTCAGCCACGGAAAAGAGCCAGATGGGCGCTGTCTTGCATTTACAGAAAGGAGAACAACTAGGGTGGAATGCGATGCATAGGAAGCATGTGGCATAGATGCCGACTCTAGGAACTTGGTGACTATTCAGTCTCTGTGGTTCCTCCTCATTTCCTTGAGTTCATTCTTCCTGCCACATTGTGTGCCAGTCATGTGGTATCCACACTGCCATCCCCAGCCTGGACTTCTCCAGGTTACACACTCATGTCTGCCTGTTCTCGCTCTCTCTCTCTCTCTCTCTCTCTCTCTCTCTCTCTCTCACACACACACACACACACATCAGGAGGAGGAAACTGCAACACCCTAAAAGTATCTCAAAGTCAGCACATCTCGAACTGAGCTCCTGACATTTTCCTTCTGGAACTACTCTTTTCTAGCCTTCTCTGTCTCAGTAAGTGGCATCTTTCCAGGAACTTGGGCCAAACCTTGGGGTCAGCTTTGGCTCTCTCTTCCTGTCACATCTGATGCCTGATCTGTCAGTAAATCCTGTCATCTCTACCGTCAAATTACACCCAGGTTCTGGCCATTTTCCCAGCATTCCCTGCTTCATTCCTGGTTCCAGCTACCCACATCTCTTGTCTGGATTTCTGCAGAGGCTCCTAGATGATCTCTTTGCTTCTCCCCTTATGCTTCAGATCTATTCTCCGCCCAGAATCACGCATGATCTTGTTAAAATGTCAGCTCATGGCATTCTGCTTAAAACTTTCCAGTGTCTGCGTGATTCAGAGTAAAGTCTGTTATGGCTCTTTGCTAGTTCAGTCTCCCCTCTGCCCTCATCTGCTTCTCATTCTGTTCCTGCCACATTAGTCTCTGTCTTTCCTTAAAATTTAAGGCACCTCTCACCCTGAAACCTGTGTGTGTGCCATATCCTCGGCATGGCTGCTCTTTCTCCACTTCTGTGAGAATGTTCTGCTCGTTCTCCGGCCCTTGTTCATCTTTGCTTAGACATGCGGCCTCTCTGGTCACTCTCCTAAGACATCATCCTTCTCCATCATGGCCTCCTTGTCACCATGAACTTGTGGCTCTTTAATGTACTGTCTGCTGCTTATTTCTGTGGTCTTCTTCTTGAGAATGGAGGCTACAGTAGGAAGGGAATTTTGATTTTGTTGCCAGCTTTCAGTAATCAGAGCCAGAGGCTAAAAAGCTATTTGTTGAATGAATAAATACGAATCATGAGGAGGAGATGAGTGACTCCTCTTGTGAGGGAATCATGGGTGGTGAGTAGGCAGTCAGTGGTTTTAAACCAGCATGTGGGCTTGTGTGGTGGCTGGAGGAGTAGGAGAGGTGACTCACAGGGTAGCCTGCTCTGGCAGGAATTAACCCAAAACAGGTGTGTGTTCTCCTACCAGAAATAATGTTGCTTGAGGTTTACGTTTCTACTTAGCATTATTACTTAACTTGGTTGGGTTGAACATTTATTAACTGCTATGCCTCTGTACATGGAACTGAGGGTACAGTTTTGGCTGTCACTGTACTTGGAAAGAGTAAGAAGGAGGTGAGACATTTACCTATAAATAGATAATTTTCAGAGAGGGATAAATATGCTTATGCTTGCCACTGGGTAAACAGTTCTGTTCTTTTAAATCATTTTCCACCTTAGAATTTTTACCACATTTGGTAGTAGAATATATTTCAATTGACAGAGGCAGAAGAGAGATTATATTCATTCACCCAGGAAGCACATCATTAATAGCAGCCTTCAGAAAAAGGTAAATGAGGACATTTGTTGCCAAATAATATTTTTGAGGGCCTAGCCTCCTGCTTGGGAACTTGTTATTTACTTTAAATGAAACTTATGGACTTTCAGTTGTTTTTTCTGCCAAGGGAGGTTAACCACACTTCCTTTTTTGAGGAGAATGCAGTAGAGAATGAGTGGGTGGGGCAGCCTGCCTTGTGCCCCATACATGTAGCCAACAGCCAGTTCTGACCCAACCCCGGGCTCTCCCGGGCTGTGTTGAGATGTTGCTAGACGTCTGACTACTCTGAGCTCCAAGAAAGCCTTAGTTTTTGCCTGTCGATACCCCAGTCAGAGAAACTTCTTAAGTGAAACCAGTGTTTTTCTAACTTGGAACTTTGAAAAAGATGGCAGTGATTTTCTGAAACTAAAAGTTCTCCATGGAATCGAGTTTTACTTTTCTAAAGTTACCCAGAGCTCAAATGTTTCCCTATGCTCTCTTCACGTGCCACAGGTCTTTCCTGGCATGTCTTCCCCCCTGCCATCTGGACCAGGCGCCCCTCTTTTGTGTGCTCAGATTTCCTTTATTACAGCCTCCCCACAGTTCGGCCAAACTTCATAGGCTGAGCTGTCTTCCACCCAGCCAAGTCTGCCTGAGATTTCTGATACCAAGCCCGAGTTTGGGGGTACCTTGAGGACACTCCTGCTTCAGGCCAGCTGACTTGCCGAAGGCCATCCAGGCTTGATCTCTCCCTGGAAAGGAGTTAAGGAAAACACTGTGCTTAACCAGTCAGAAAAAGGGGTACACGGGGAGAGGTCCGGGAGATTCCAAACTCCAGATGTCCAACATGCCCAGCAATGTGTTACCCTCCTGGGTGGCACATCTGTGTGACAGTCTGCAGAGTGCTGCCAATCAGGGAGAAGCTCCTGAGCTCCGGCCCAGAGCATTAAATGGGACTTCATGATGCGGGCATGATTGATAGAATCACTGGCACATGATCAAGCTTCTTCTCTAGGTCCCATATTCTCTCTGAGGGTCAAGTGGATCTCTTCAGACCCAAGTACCAGTCTTCAAATAACTAGGTGGGGTTTCTGGCATGAGTAGCCCCCATTTGGAGTTATTCTGACCATATATGCCCTCTGAGGAGCTCCCCTCCACTGACAAACATGCTTGTCACTGGTAACCCCAGAGGTTTAGAAGTTAGCTCTCAGAAACCAAGGACAAAAGCTGGCCAAATTCTTGATTATGCTCTGACACTGTGTGGCAGTTGCATATTTATCTGCCTCCCTAGATTAGTGTCTTGAGGGCAGAGAACATGCTACCTTGTTCATCATTGTCTTTGCTTTAATATGAAGTAGGTGCTCAAAAATATTTGCTATATGAATATACGTTAAATAGCAACTATTGAACAGATTCTATGCTGGCACTAATTTTAAATCATTGCTATTAGGAAATTGATTAATTGCTAAGGCAAATGTAGTTAAAGCAATCATCCCCGGCTGGATTTTCTTTGTGTATTTCTTGGTTCTTTTTAGACCCTAATTTTCTCTTGTATCTCACACTGGTGCACTTTGCACCTTGATGCAGGTTGGGTCAAATCAGCTGCTTCCTTCTACGGAGACTGGGTATGCAAATGAATGGTCTGTGTGGAAATTAGCGTATCTTCATCAGCTGTATCAGCTGTATTTATGTAGCACAGGTCCTTGCAAATACTGGAACTGTCCGTCTCCTTTTTTAAGCGCTCACTCTGCCAGAAATTGCCTGCTTTACTTCTCTTAATTCTTTGTGCAGATAAAATAGGATGGCACATGGCAGAGGAGTTCCCACTGCTATGAGTTCGATCAAAATCAAAACTGCTTTCAGGCTGACTTATGAAGCCATCATTTTTTTAAGGCATAAAGCTTTCCCCCTCCTCTTGGCTCAAAAGGCCCTTTACTTTGTCACTGTATTAGTCAAAGTGTCTCTGGGTATATTCAAAATACCCTTGTCCAGTAGTTGTGTTGGCCTAAGATTTTGGATTGAACCATTTTGTGCCAACGACTGTGGGGAACACGCTGAGGGCCGTGTGGTGGAAAATGACAGAGGCACCTGGGCTGGGCAAGAGCCATGGAGGAGGCATCTCTCTGAGACACTGGGTGTAGAACGACCACGCAGAACGGCAGGGGGCCACACTGCGTGCTCCCTGGTAAGGCTTTCACATGCCATCTTGGAAGTGGCACTGGCCTGCTGCCTGGATGCAGGCTCACCGGGGTGAGTCTAGGGGATCGTGGAGGAATGGGGGTAGCTAGCGGTCAGTGCTTTGTTGGGCTAAAGGACAGCATTTAGCTGGAATTGGTCTTGTCTCGGGCTAGAGTACAAAGCAGTATGCCGAAGGAGGTAAGATGGTTTAAGAATTGCTTAAATAGTCCCTGTTCTGTTCAGAAGTTTTACAAAATACAGATAAGCAAAAGATGGTCGGTACTCTATGTAGCACTATAAAACATATGAAAAGAACGTTGGTTTCATCCGAGGTCATAAAATGTTCAAAGTCCCACTTGCGGAGCACCTGTGATGTGAGAGACCACGCTGATCCTTTTCTTCCTTTCACTCCTCTTTCTCTTCCTGTCCCCCTTTGATGCAGAACAATACAAATATTGAGACAATGGGTCAGGCCATGTGGCTTTTAGAAGGCAGGCGCTGTTGGCTGGCGGCATGCCACCCGAAGGGATGATAGTTCTGAGAGAGGCCAGCGGAGGGGAGCCCAGGTCCCCTCCAGATCCAACCCCTGCAGGAGATGCTCCGTTGTTTTTGTGTGTGTGGAGTAACAGTGACATCCTGTGGCCAGTCTGGTTGATCCAAGTGGCTCCTTTATAGATAAAGAAGCCCGTTTTGTCTGCACAGCAAGGTGAGCTCGCCTTGGTGTCTCCTGTAGACAATGCACAAAGGAAAGAGGGGTCTAGGAGCCCAGCACTGGCTCTGGGGGCTCCAATTCAGCAGCTGCCTCTGACTGGGGGAAGGGGGTGGTCCTTGGTACAAAGGCGATATCTGTTTTTATGCTTGATCAATTTAAATGTTGCCATTTGAGTGTTGCGTGAGCCCTAATGATAACCATGAGGATGGCGTGGGAAAATAGCAACAGGAGGAAAGAGAAGCAATTCACCTTCTTTAGACATCCCAGGAGATTAATGCGGAATAGAATTTGTTACTTACAAATGTCCAAACTGCTTGACATTTAGTTCTTTTTTTTTTAAGTTTTGGATGGAATAACGTCATTTTGACCTTACTTGTAACAGAAAAGGGAAGGGCTGTGAAAGAAAACAATGCTGATCTTCAGTAATTTGAACATTCTCACATCATCTGAGTTGACTTTGCAAGCCAAGTGCTTTGCTGTGCTTGCCCGGGGCCTGGGAATTTTGAGATTCTGAATCTCCAGCGTGTAACTTCCCACTGTGTTCGGTGCAGAGGGGTCCCCCAGCCCTTGGCTTGGGCATGATGAATGAACCCTGCCTGGCTCATGCTCAGTGGGGTGCCATGTTGTTTCTATCAAAAAGATGGCATGGTCCAAACCCCTCAACCCCAGCTCTTTCCTCATGTCTGCAGGGTCAGGGAATTGAGAAAGGCAAATAGAGCTCAGAGGTTAAGTACTGATTCTCAGCGGCTGTGCTACCGACCTGGGTTCCAATTCCAGCACGCCACTGACTAGCTCTGTGACATGGGGCAAATTGCTTAATGCCTAGAGTTCCCCTTTTTCTCAGCAGCAGGAAGGTGTTAATAGTAAGTGTTCCCTTCCTGGGCAGTTGGAATGAATTCTGAATATACTTGTTAGCGTGGAGTGACCACCAGTGCATGCAGCCTGGGTCACAGAGAGGACTCACTAAGATGTATTACTGTGTTTACTGTTTTTAGGGACAGGCTTGTGCCCAGGACTGAAGGCTATCTGTCTCCACCTTCTTGAGAGTCAGCCGTAAGACTTCTGTAGTTGTTGATTGAAGCAGGTTTGAGATGAGAGCAAAAAGAGATGCCGTGGTGTGTGTGTGTGTGTGCATGCACGCGTGTGCGTGCATCAACTCATTCTTTCTAGAGCTCAGCGTAAGCAGTTTGCCACAGGAGGGTCAGATGTAAGAGCTGCCCAGAGGTGATCTACTGTGCTTACGCTAGGAAAAGAAGAAATAAAAGAGAGAAAGAATGGGAAGGAGAAGCACAGTAGCCAAGAAAATGCCAATAAAGGGAGGAAATGTAGGGGATTAGTGAAGAGTAAGAATTTCAACATTGAATATTCTCTTAGGCCATTTCAGAGTTCTCCAAAATCATGATAACTTAATTTCTGTGTCAATAAAGATTTCACATACTTTTTGTCTAGTGGCAGAAAAAAAGAGGAGGCGCAGACTTTTCCCACAAGGGAGAAAGCTTGCATTTTCAGTCTTTAATGACTTAAGGGAAAGCATTAAAGGATGGCTTGGAGCTGCCTGAGCCGTCTCCTAGCTGCTCAGCCAGTTGTGAGGGAAAATGTGATGATTTCTTGGTCTCTTTTTTTTTTAAGAGCCCATTGCTTGTTTCCTAATTTGCCTCCTTCTCCCCTCCTCCTCTTTTTCCTCTTCCTCCCCTTTTTCTCTTCCTCCTCCCACCCTTTCTCCTCATTTTCCCTCCTGTTCCTTCTGTTTCCTTAGCATCTTCCAATTTTTGGAATGACTCTTGGCCTACACGGATGGCATTTACTGACTTTGTCTCAAAACCCTCCTGCTTTCGAATGTTTCTCATAAGTTTCTTTGCACCCTATGGCAGCCATTCTGTTTCGTAACGTTTACTCCAGTGTCTACTTGCACCAAATGACAGATAGATTCCCCACATTCTGGCTGGAAAAGTAAACGAATTTATTTGAAGATAGATTCACAAGATGCTGTTAACAAGAAAGGAAACATAGCACCACAGTATCTATTAGAGCCATAGAGTGTGACATTGCTCTATCTGTGATCGCTTTGGAGAACTGGAGAGGTGAGACCCTGAGGAAGTGTTTCAGAAGCCCCTTGGCCTGAAGGGTGGCAGTAGTGGCTTTGGAAGGCAGAGAAGGACATCACAACAATTATTCATGAAAGCACCTTAAACACAATTTTGTACACTAATACATTATTTACACATTTAGGTGTGTGGTCCAGAAAAGTGAGTGTTTCTCAGGATCAGACAGAGCCCACATGGAAAGCTCCCAGACAACCTATGCATGATGCTAGCACATTCCAGTGGGCACCTCTCTCCTGTTCTGGCCTCCTGCCCTCTCCTTTTCCCTCCCTCCCTGTTCTCACATTATCACTTGCCAGTGGGGGGGGGAGCGGGCGCGCTGAGGTGACTCTCATGCCCCTCTCTTTCCTCCTCCTTTCCTCTCTATCCCTTCGAAGATGGAGCTGGCGTTAACAGGGATAAAAGCATTGCCCTATTGACTTAGGCCTAAATATGTAGCACTGTTACTTGTCTTCTAAGTCGTAGTAGGGATGTTTTTGGTTCCAAGGGAGATAGACACTCATTCCCACTGGTTTAAAAAATAAATGATTTTTCTCTGCTCACATGACTCCACAGTTGGTCAATAGGAAGTCTTACTGAAAGTGTCTCTAGTGGTTCAGTGGTATGAATCAGGACCTTGTCCTTTCTCATTTACTTGCTTTATCCTCTACATTAAGGTGGCTACATTGCACCAAGATACCATATTGATTTAATAAACCTGGGATCTGTACCTGAACTAATTGCTTACTGCCCTTTCTAGGGATGCCAGGTGCTAAGTGGCTTTATACCAACAGGACCTCTCCTTAGAGCAGAGGGGATAGAAAGGTGGGGAGAGGATACAAGGGGATCATGCAACAAGCTATTATCAATATGGAAGGAATATCTACTCTCTATGACCCTTCTTAGTCTTTTTAATATAAAGTATCTCATTTTCATCATTGCATGTGAGAACCCACTCATCCATACTGCACATAGTATTAGGGTTGGCATGTGTGATCTATGAAATTAGCAACCTGTAGAGCTGATCATTTGAACTGTACCTATAGAGTCTCTACAATGCATTCAGGGCAGATTTGTGCCGGATGTATTTTTGATAAGGTCTAGGAGAAGGCCTCAGTAACTTAGAGCATCAAAGAATGCATTGCTTGGTCCCCTAGCTGGGCTTCCCTCTTCTTGAAAGAGAGAAATGGTGCCACAGAGTCCACTGGAATCTGGTAGGTGGATAAAGTTGTATCTGCCAGGCATTGCAAGCTTGGGTTAAATGAACTCATTCAGTTCTGGAGTTATCTGCTTGGGATCTGAACCACCGACAGAGAAAAGTCACCGCTAGACAGTGTGCATCTCTAGACTGAAATAGAAAATTCATCACCTCTCTCTCTTTCTCTTCAGCGTGCTATGTGGCTAAGCTAGGATGCTGGAAGGTTAAAGGTATTTCATGCACTTTGCACTTATGGATTTTCTGCTTACAGTGGGTTTTATCGGGACACTGCCCCATCACAAGTTGAGGAACGTCTGTGTTAGGAGAAGATGTGAGATGTAATTCTGCTAAGGCTAGAGAAATCCTGACTGAATTGTAGCAAGAAAACAGCTTGTTAAACACCAGCCGAGGCAGAAGGTTTCGTCTCATTGGAACTCTACTTATTCAATGCTTGGATGGCTCTTGGAACAGTGGGGGCCGGGTAGTGTCTCTGTGTACCAAAGACAGACATGGTAGATCTTAACCTGGCATTCATTCATTGGAATCCATTTTGGGTACTTTCTTTATTTCTCTCCTGGGAAGGCATTGTCGGTGGCATCTTTGAGTTAGATGCAGTCATATTTCAGACACTTACATCTCTTGTTTAGTGGTGAGATAAGCCAGATCTGAAAATAAAGTTGATATTTCTCTTGTAGCACTAACAAAAGATATTCTCGCTAGAAAGAGGAAAAATAAAGAATTCTTTTCTTTTCCATGTTTGTCTTTAGGCTGAGCAAAACATGTCACATATATTTGATCCATATTTCAAAAAGTGGAGCACAGCTACAGAATGCATATACATCAGCCTTTGGCAGCCTATAGGAGTCTACAAATGACCACAGCCCATGTCGTCCTCCTCTCCATTTTGTTCCCTTCTTGTGCAAGTTATTGACTGATGTACCTCAGGGAGGAGATTCTTCTGACTCACACGCTAAGCAAGTTCCTAAAGAAAATATCAGCTTTAAACGGGAATAGAGGAAATAGCAGCAGCAGCAGCAGCAAAAAATCGCTAATCTTTCATTCATAACAGCTACTGAACATCTGGAGCGCATGCGGCTCCTTTAACCCCCGGAGTGCAGGGACAAACGAGCACCAAAAGGCAGCCCATGCTAATGTGGTGCCATCAATTTGAATACAACGGAGGGCCCACCGTAAACGTCTCCGGGCCATCTGGGCATTGCTCTGCATCTTACCCACCTGGGGGCCGGAGGAGGCGCTGCCTGATCGAAGAGGAAGCTCTCCCGAGGGAGCCAAACAGTGAAGACGTGTTAAAGAGCAGCAGAAAAGAAAAAAGGTGATCCAAATGAGATGAAAAGGATCGGGCAATTCAGAGGAAAAGTTTAAACTCTGAACGAGGGTGCCTTTATCTCGTCCAATTCTAACGTTTTAATCCATACTGTCCATGTGCTTGTGAAAGAGCAAGCAACGCCATGTCTGTGCAATGGTCACGGTGGAGATCACGTGGGGGCTGGGGGAGCTGAACCTGATACTGAGTTGGCACTGACTGAAATTTTTCTATCATCTTTCTATGGGGCATTGCATCTGAAGAATCTTTATCTCCATTTACAAACTATAGAAATGGACATGCTGCTCCTTGTTCTCTTTCTCTTCTCCCAGGAGTCTCTGGGGGTAAAGTAAGCATGCTGGGGAGTTGCTCGGGATGGGAACTTGGGACAAGCAATCAATGTAAGAATTAATGTTGCTAAGCAGCATTTGTAGCAGAGAAATATTTCCACACATGCCCTTTCTTTTGATCCAGGAAAGATTTCCCAATGACTCCCTACAGCTGAGATGGCACACACTGGCAGACAGGGGACTGGGCTGGCCCACAGACTGAGCTGATTGGCACGCAGGAAGTTTTGAAACATTTTTGAAGTGGTTGCCAACGTGAAAAGAATATCCAGATTTCTGATTTCTCTTAAAACATGGAAAATTCTGGCAGTGATGGTGCCATCAAAAGTCAGCTGGAGAGAGGAGATGGCTAGAACTTGGAGATTTGGCATCATCTCTCTGGCTGCCACACTCCTTTGAATTTCTGCCACTTGTTTACAGAAAGCTATTGAAGGTGTTTGAAAAACTGAGTAACATACGGTTTAGTCAGAGTTCTCTGGGGGAAACAGATTGCGTGTGTGTGTGTGTGTGTGTGTGTTGTTATATTGTATTAGTCAGCTTTCCATGACTATAAGGAGATACCTGACACAAGAAGCTTATGGAGTAAAAGGATCTATTTTGGCTCATGGCTCTGAAGCTTCCAGTCCATGGTTGGAATGCCCGATTGGTTTGGGTCTCTGGCAAAGGCAGCACATATTGATAGGAGTGTGAATAAGAGAGAATGCTCATGTATTGAGCCAAGGAAGGAGGAGAGAGAGAAGGAGAGTGAGAGGGAAAGAAAGAGGGCAAGAGGCCACAGAAAAGAGACAGGGAAGAGATAGACAGCTAGGGAGAAGGAAGAGAACGAAAGGAGAGAGAGAAGAGAGGAGAGAAAATGAGCAAAAGGACAGGAAATTACCACAGTTCCTTTTAAGGACCTCTGGTAACCCAAATGACCTCTAAAGGCCCACACATCCCAAAGGTCTGTTTATCTCTCTCTCTCTCTCTCTCTCTCTCTCTCTCTCTCTCTCTCTCTCTATATATATATATATATATATATATATCCATCTATCTATCCACCTATCTATCTATCAATCATCTATGTTGGCTCATGAAATTATAAGAAGTCTAGATCTGGGAGAGCCAAAACTATGAATTTAATCTGAGCTTTAATCTGAATCTGATATTTTGAGATCAAGGAGAATCAATGGCATAAACTCTTTCAGGTTGGAAGACAGGAGAGAAGGTTCTATGTCCTAGATGGACAGAAGATGGACAGAAGAAAGAGTTCTTTCTTACCTGGTTTTTCTCTTCCAATCTAGTCTTCAGTAGATTGAAAGAGACCCAGTCTGAGTGAGGGCAGTCTTTCTTACTCAGTCTGCCAATTCCAATGCTACTCTGATCCAGACACGTCCTCACAGACGTACTCAAATTAATACTAAACCAACTCTCTGGGTACCCTGTGACCTAATCAAGTTTGAACATAAATTAACCATCGTGTTTGAACATAAATTAACCATCAAGTTTGATGCATAAATTAACCCAGTGATCTTTTAGCTGGGCTGAGTAGAGGGCAGAGCTAGACACCCTGCATGGAAACCCCTGCCAAGACTACCAGATTAGGAATGCTTCTCGAAGGATAGATACCTGTGATTGATACAGGAGAAATATAACTCCTGACTTGTTACATGTCAGATGTGCTGAGTTCAGCCATCGGGTGTAGTGTCCTGCCTGGACCCAGGTGCAGACCCCGGAGTCAGCATTACCCATAGGCTCTTTATGGTCAGCTTAGCGCAGGCCAGAGGTTGCCCTGTGGGATATGGGGTTCCGTGTACAAGCTAATACTCCTCAGGCGGGGGTAGGGGTTTCGCAGTTTGGGGTGTGTGTGGTGTCTGAAGAGATACAAGAAAGAACAAAGCAAGGCAGCAGGTCCTTAACACCCTGCTGAGAGTCACAATAAGAATATTGTTTCAACATCTTAAGGATGTGGAGAACAATTTTCACTCAAAAGCAAATTTATTACTTAAATCTGCTTCCTGTGAGTGAGCTGAGTGGCTCTGTCAGCTTAAGTAATTGTTTTCCATCCAAAGCCTTGAAAAGAGGCAGCCACCTCTAAAATACTGTCTACTTCATGAAACATCAGAAGAACAATATATGTTAGTTCTGTTTTCTGGACTATTGTTTAAATATAACCATGGACAATTTCTTTTTCTTCCTTTTATAAAAATTATTTAAGATGACTGACCACCTGGTGGCTGTTTTCAGTCTTATTCGGTCTTTCAGTGCAGGTCTGGAAATCCTGCCGTTTGCTTTTGCCCAGTGTACCTGCCTGCCCAGCCCTCTCCTGGGCCGAGGGCATTCATGCAGGGGCCTGAGACCCAGAACAGCCATTCGCTGTCTCTCAATGAGAACTTGCTCTCCAGGGCCCTTGCCTACCCTTGTCCTTCAAAGGGAACTGCCAACCTGTCCGGTGGGCGTGAGTGGTCATGATTTAAATGACGCCAAGTCCTCGATGGCCATGGGGAGCAGAGTTCTCTGCTTCGTAGCATTCCTGGCCATCTGGGCTGGGAGATGGAGACCGCGGTGGCACCAGAATAACCTTGGCCAGTTCTTTTGCAACTTCTGCTTCAGGAATTTCCATGCCCAACACCTTGGCATGTGACGCCAGAAGCAAGGACACTGTGTGACCTGGAGGGGCACCGTTTATTCTCACGCCTTCTAGGCCCCTTTCTTTTTCTTCTGCTCCCTTCCTTTCTTAACATTGTATCTCATAGGCTGATAGGAGCATTTCCTTACTAGGGTAAGAGTTACACACACAGAGAATGCTTCTCATCCTCACAGGAACAAAGGGCTTCCTTGTGATGACACGATGAGGCTCCAGCTTACTGTGACCTGCAGGTGATGGAGAGAATTGGGTAAAGTTCCAGGCAGGAAGTGCTCTAGGGTGTAGCTTGCTGAACCTGGATATTTTATAGCACGGGTTCTCAATGACCTATGCTCCCTTTGTCTTCAGGAGCAAGTTTTCTCCTTTGCGGTCTTTGCTGGCTGATAGCAGCGACCACACACAACTCCTGTGCCCCAAGACTTCACTCATCATGTGACACGCTGTTGTCTTTAGTTTGCATGGAATTTGACAGTCTTTCCTGATCTTTCACATTGACATCATCTTTAGAGACTAATTAAGGCCAAAGGGTATATGTGGGGTGATCCATGCTTCATCTCTCTTGCTACCACTCTAGTCCAAGCTATTGAATTTCTCACTGGGATATGCAATGGCCTTCTAGATTGTCTTCCAGTTTGACTTCATTTCCTTCCATCTATTCTCCACACAGCAATCAAAGATTCTTCGTCAGTGAACTGAACAAATACTTATTCAATATGTACTATCCACTGGGCCCTGTTACAGGTACTAGGAACCTTGCCATGAAGAAGGTGGATGAAGATGTTACACTGTTTCCTTATGTGTCTTACATTTGAATGGCCCCCCCACAGCTTGTAGGTAAAGCCAGAGACTTTAAAACAGTTGAAGACATGGCTGTGCCTGATTGAGCTCCACCAGAATCTCCAACTTCATCTGGAACCTCCTTTTCCAGCCCTCTTGCCTTCTGGTATACTGGGTTATGCCAAGGTCCTCTCCCCTCAGGGCCTTTGCATAGACTTTAGGCTCTTTCCCACCCTGGCACCTAGTTTATTTCTGTACCTTTCACATCTCGGCTCACTGTCTCTTGTTTAGCCACTCCTCTCTAAGTGAGGGTTCCCTATGATGTTCTGTCTTTTGCACCCTGTCCTTTTTTTCCATGACACTTCTCAGAGGATGTTCCCTATAATATCATCATTCTATACTACTCAGCTATAAAAAAGGATGACGTTGAGGCCTTCATAGGGAAATGGAGACAACTTGAGACTATCCTCATTAGTGAAATAAATAAGAATCATATTTATAAATATCACATTGCTTCTCTAGTGTAAAAAGTAATAACTGTAGGAATAATAAAACCCAAAATGTGTAATTGCTACTGTAAAAAAGAGAGGAAAAGAAAGTGCCCTAAAGGATATAATTGCATGTATGTTTAAGTGTGTAAGATAGATGATCATATTACTGTTTTTGTTAGGTTGTTGAGCAGAACTGTCAACAGTCTCATTGTTTGAATGTCTACTTTGTATGCTTTAACTTTGTAACTTGAACAACTATTTCCAATGATGAGAGTATGTAATGTATCAAGTGGTGATTTCTTAGTGTTTTTGTTTTTTTTGTTGTTGTTGTTGTTTTGGGTTTTTTGTCTGTTTGTTTTTGGTTCTTTTATTTTTTTCTCTTTGGAATTCTGTATTGTTGCTATGATTTTTCTGTTTTGTCTCGTTGGTTTTTTTTTCTCTTTAAATAAAATTTAAAAAAACCCATCATTCTATGATTACTTAGAGGATTGCAAGTGGGAATCTACTCTGTTTTGTGTTTTATTGTATCACCTTTTATGTATGATTGGTTAGTCACTTGGAGAACAAATAGATTAATGCAGAAATTTAAAAAGTAGAAAAGGCAGATGAACTAAAAAAAAGCTTTGTGCCTACATTTAAAAATATGTAGACCCTTTTTTTTTTTTTTTGACAGAGTTCCTTAATTTTTAGTGCTTTTACCTCTTTGGTTTTTTGTTTTGGAGAGGAAGGTTTATCCAAAGTCATCTTTCATGACTGTCAGGAACTGGGAAGGCTCTGAAGTTTTACCTGCTTGCAAGCAAGAGTTCTGTGGATTGTAACAGAAGGCACAAGACTCTAAGGGCAGAGACAGTGGATCCTGTTACTCACAGCACAGTAAGCAGCATGAACATCAGTGTATTTACATTTGTTCCCTTTGCACCCAGTCTCTGAGGAATGGGGAGAACTGCCCAGATGGATCCGCTACTGGAGAATCACTGAGGCTAAAGGAACCTGAATCTTTTATAGTGGAGAGTCCACATGCCTGCCCTTGTGTCAGAGGAAGATGCTATCTTCATCTTCTAAGACTCTAAGCCATTTTGTCCTTTGTTCTGGGTGGAGCCAAGCCCCTTTGCTTTACAGACAGCCTTGAAGAGATAATCTGGGGAAGGGTGATTAGTGCGTCATGCACCGGATGTGCAGCAGCATTAGAGAACCATGGAGCATTGTCTCCCAACAAAACCAACCCTTCATTTGCTTCTGGTGAACTTTGGCTTCTTGTGCAGCCACTACTTAGTTTTGGACTAATTTTCACAAATGTGTCAATCCTTCAGCTCTGATTGGCAGAGGGTAGGATCGCATCCAACCCATTTGTCTCTTAGAGTGTTTAATGAAATTCACTGTCAACAGGACGACTCCAAATAATCAGGATGAGGGGAGCCTGTAGTATTGATCTTTACCATGGCCCAGCATCCTGGACCCTACCTGCTGAGCAGATCTTATAAATCTAAAGAATTAATCTTAGAAATCAAGTGATATTCTCCTTTTGTTTCTAAATCAATCTTTCCACTACCCTAGGGAATTAACTCAGGTATATAAACTGCTCAAACTCTGCCTTGGCCCAAGAGAAGGAAGGCTGGTGCAACTCACTAACCAGTACCACTTCCAGCCAATTAAGTCACAAGAAATTCAATGCCTTCAAGATCCAAAGTAGCACTATTGATTTCTTCAGGTAAAGTCAGGGACAAACATTGTGCTGTTTTCTAATTGGATGACTCCCATGGGAGAAAAAGATGCCCTGATGGTGTGCATAAATAACAAGCCACTTTTCCCACTGGCATGCTTTTCCAAACAACTAAGGGCACCCTTGTTTTGGAGACATATCTACTGAAGGCCACATGATTTACCAGTGACTCTAACAAGTGTGGTAAAGCAAACTGGCATGATCCTGAATCTCCAATGCAAAACCCTTTCAGCACCTCTGCATGTTTTTCTGCCTTTGCTTCCATACCTGTCACAATTTCTACATTTGATCTACACAAGAAATACAATACTAGAAGGTCCACGGGACCCTGCCAAGGGAGTATTACAACTGGTACATCCTTGTCACCCCCTCAGGGGCACTTTCATTAATTAGGAGGCACCAACTGATTATGCTTCAACTTGGTTTCCCACTTGGCTGACAGGTCTAAAGGTTCTCAGTTCGATTTAGTCCTTGGTTTTGCCTGAAGACAGTCAGACCTATCCTATGACTCCATGGAGCTGAACTCTAGGTGGTAATTTCCCCATGGCATGACTGAGTGACAGCTATGGAAACAGTGGTGGGGATAATGACCAGAAGCACCAACAGGTGTTTTGCATTGAAAGTACAGGAACTGGAGCCCCCTTTGTTGATGGGGAATGACAGACTCAGAAGTCACCTACATTTGAGGTCCTTGTATGAGCTCAAGAGAGTGGCACCAGGATATTTTCTTTCATGAACAAGGGTCCTCCAGCATTTTCAGAAAAACAAATATCATTAGTGTCTTTTGCTTCCCCCGCCCTCTTGGATTCTGAAGTGTTACTTCCTCAAGTACCAGGGTCATTAGTTTCCACTCTATGGCCACAGGCATGTTGTGTCCCATTGCAGGAGCTTGCCACTTTCTACTTAATCATTTCTCTTCATAATCAGGCCTTTCATTCAAACACATGAAGTATGAGAGGGACAAAGGTAATTTATGAAACTTGCAGAGAACCATCACATCAATACCCTACCTTGGCACACTGGACGTCTGTAGGAGCACTTGATGACTACTTTTCTCAGTGGTCATCATCGTTGTACTCAATGGTCATTGTACTCAGTGGTTATCATCCTATGTTCTAGAACCATGTTGGTCCAATAAAAGAATCCCATGGCCAAACTAGAAGCAAGCTCCAATTCCCAAGGTTTCCTTTGATTGCACTTCTACCCAATCTGGCAGGTTCAGAGTTACTGTTAAGGGGAAAAAAGAGCATTATGCCAAAGGATGGTTAGCTGGAATCTAGACTTTACAAAATGGCCTTATGTACCCTCTCCATTTTCATCTTGCTTATTACCCAGGAAGTAAGTGAGAGAAAATAATCCTTTTCAGGGGTCAGCCACATTCAACAAACTACCTTATGAAGGCACATGCGTTAGGAAGGGAGGTTGGAGGTGAATCTGTGGAGACCTTTCAAAGTCTCAACAATAGCCTGCACAGGTAGTGTGGAAGATCTATTGGATACCTTGGCTTTTCTCCCATAACTGGGCTGTGTTTATGATAAAAGGGTCACCATTGTCAGACTTCAAATTGTCCAGAAGGCCAAAACCACAACACAGCAGCCTCCTGGGTTACAGTGTGGACTTTTTTATTGTGACCAACTTTTGGTGGGAATCACAAATCTGATACGTTCTGGTTAACTTCTGCATCAGAAACGTAGAGTTACGACAGGGGATATGATGCTGGGTCTGGGAAGATGACAGATCTGGGCAGTGATGGAGGCAATCTGGATATTGCAGGTCTCACTACAAGCTGGATTCCTGCAGGTCTCATCAGAGCACAGGCTCCTACTGTGGGCATCTATGCTAGTGACCCAGATACCCAGATGGTTTGATTAACAGTCACGGAGTTTTTGCATTTCATGGCCCCAAAGCAGGATGTCTCTAATCTGCCAGTCTGTAGTTTTCCAAATGGCAGACCACATAGCTAAGCCATTGGCCATAGCCCGAGTCAGGAAACATAGAATATGGTTCATCAAAGAGAGCGCTGGCCAGGGCAGTGAGAATGGCTTTGAGCTCTACCCACCCAGAAAAGCCAGCACAGCCCAGCCCTGCCAGTGGAGGGATGCTGAAGAGCCACTCGTCTGACAGACGCCGTTAGGTTTCAGTGTAGCCCAACCATCAGTGACACTGCCCCAGACACTTTAGGGAAACTCTGGGATAAAAGGGCCTCAGCGAGCTAGTAGCAAAATGGAGGTTATTATTTCCCCTCAAGGGATGGCTATTACTTTTTCATGTAAAGCCAACATTTTGCTTGGGCCAGGCTGGCATCAGTCTTTTTGACATGTGGGGCTCATTGGGATCTTCTCAGTTAGTCACTGAGTTTTAGCTGGCCCATGCCAAGAACAGAATATGAGTGCCACATGGTCCCATGGGTCAGGTGTCCAGTTTCAACTCAAGCTCATAGCTGTTTCCCCAAGGGCATGTACCTGTCATGTCATGGAGATGACAATCCCAAATCCTCAAGGGGCATCTCTGAGTAGAAGCTGCCTTACTTTTCAGAGGTCCCGATAGGCAAAATTATAGGTCACAGAGACTTGTAATGCAAGAGGATCATCAAGGTTAGGGGCTCCCCAAAACATAATCCATTCTTTCTGTGAGGTTCCTCCTGATTGAGAGAATCCCCACCCTCCCACACTTAAAAAGCAGGGCAGTACAAATATTGAACAAAGAAGTTGAACAAATAGTAGTTTAGCTCTGCCCAAATGGTCCACTCAGTCACCTTAGCTTCACGTGTCTGCTGTGAACCTGCAGCTGAGTTTGGGGGCCCCCTTTTCTCCTGGGGCCATGTAAAGGAGACACTGTGGGGTGGCATCCATCTGTGTTGTAACAGTTTTATTTCTTCTCCCCAAAATGCCTCTGTATATTCATGTGGGTATATATAGGCTTTTTTTGTTTTTGCGGGGGACTAGGAGCCTTTGGAGCTACCTAAATTAATCATCTTTTTCCTTACAGAAGCCAAGGTCAAGGGTAGAGAGGGAGAGAAGGATCAGGGGCCTGAAGGAAGAGCGTGGCTTTGGGCCACCAAGCAAAGATTGCATTTGTTGTCACTTTTGAGCAGCCGCCTGCCCCAAGCACAACCCAGTGTACTGGTGAAGTTTCTGGTCCATGGAAAGCTTTATATACTCCTTGCTGACATTCATTTATGCTTTAGGTGTTTCATATAGCACAGCCTTCTTCCATTCTCCCTTTCTCTCTACAGTTGGTTATTTAAAACTTAAAAAAAAAATCCAACTTCTTGGAATCCTCTTTTTGAAAAAAGGTGATTATTACTTTGCCAAGTAAAAGTGGAAAAATATGTTTCCCCTCAGCAAGAGAGGGAAAAGTCTGAACAGTGGGTCCAATGTGGTGACAGGGATTAGCTCGAGAGAATGAGAGTCAGGCCTCTGCAGGGTGAGGAACGGAGCCACCCACATGGTGGTGGACCCCCACCCAGGTGTCCAGGAAAGCTTGGAAGAGCAGATCCTGGCTTGCAACTGCATCTGCCTTCATCAACTCCAGACGAGCCAGCCCACAGAGAGGAAGGAGCTCTAGAGAGTGCGGCCTCAAAGCACAGCCCAGGAGACCCTGGGAGAAGCACAGAGGGGCCTCCATCCTGGCAGCGTGGACGGGTGGGGCCCCTTGTGTTCTGTCTGGGTGTTGTAGCCGTGGTAATCTGAGCTTCTAGCTATCATCATCCATGTGTGATGGTCTCAGTGAGGGGCTCCACTCTATCTGTAAGGAAGGAAAAACTATCTTGTGGTTTTAAAAAAGGCTTGGCCCAAAATGCAACCTTTAAAAGCCTCTGCATTATGTGAACACAGAACTACTAATGTGAAGCACATTTTGTGGAGATGTATTTATGTGCCCCTATCTCTTGGAAGCTAATCTGTGCACACTTGCATAATGCTGGCATTCGACAGTGATGCCACAGCCCTTAGAACTGTTTCAGACAGACACTTGAGCACAATCAGTAAAGTGACATTTGATGGGCTTTAAGATCCAGTTAAACATTCCCAAGGTATGTATTTTCTTTATAATTACACACTGTTTAGATAAATATGGATTTTTGGTGTGGATTCAGTAATCTTAAAATTCTCATTGCATTTACTTGGCAATGGCTCTGGCTGAGAGAGATACTTTGTTATGTGGAAGTGCTGTTAACCAAGCTGGAGTGAAAACTGGGTAAGAAAAAGGCAATTGCACTCTGTCCATAATGCTCTCCATGTACAGATCCTGGGGACTCCTAATGCCCAACTTAGCTAATGAATAGAAGGCTCAATTGTCCTTGCTATTATTACCTAAGACAGAAGCAGCCAGAGCCTTGGAGTCCCTGTACCCTCGCAGCTGTGCTCTGCGGACACTTGGTGCCTACCGTGGTTTCCGCACTTTTGGTGTCTTCTTTCTCTACCTGGATGTGTCCCCTTCTAGTAGATTGGCTCCTCAAAAGCCATGACTCTATTTAGTCATCTTTGTATTCTTGTGTCTCATAATCCACATTCTTTCTTGTCTAGTGCCGGCCCCTCTTTGCTTTGCCATAGATGTCACCTGTGCTAAGGGCACAGGCAGCAATTTGTACCTTCATAGGCCGCTGGCCCTTTGCTCATGCTGTTCTGGTCACCTACAGTGCTTTATTCCCATGTGGATTGTGATGACCCCTGCTTGTCTTTTATAACTCAGCTCAGGAAAGAGTTGCCGAAGCAGAAAGTGTCAGTCTCGTGGCACAGAGGAGATGGAAAGTAGCCTAAAAGAAAAAAAAAGTTGCTTTGGCCAGAATCTATCTATTGGGTGGACAGTGCTACAGGCTAACTTAAGGACTTTTTCAAATGCCCCAGCTCCTCTTATTCTTTTTCTGTGGGCACCTGTTTGCGTTCCGATGGTGAGGTTTCCATCTGTACTGGTTGCAAATGGAGAACATACTGTGACGTTTGCACTGAGCACCTGACTCGTGTACTGACACTGGGCTGTGTACCTCTTGTGTTGCGTCAGTCGCCATGAGCTTGGTTAATGTACTTTTCTGCAACATGTGAATGTCTTGTCTGATCTACCTCTGATCTGATCTCTCTCTGTCTCAGGCTCTGGTGGCTTGATTAACGTGAGAGTGCCCCTGAGCCATCTGTCTCTCTGCTGTCTAGGCATTAGCATTTCTGACAGCTAAATCCTGGAAGCTGGGGACTTCTGCTCTGTGGTGTAGGATCCATTCTTTGCGCCAGCTTTTACACTGCAGCACTGATGAATGTCCATCTGCTTTTTTTCTCCCTGCCTTCAGAATTAAGTAGAAGTTAGGCAACACTGTGAAGTACTATTTAAAGTTGAATTGCTGATTGGTGGTGGCTAAATGTGTCCTAGCATGGTAGCACATATCCACAGATAATCCAGACCCAGCAGGTTACAGGTGAAGCAAATCACAGATGAAGATACCAAGTTTTCTTTGCCACGTTTGGACCTGGCACCTGGAATCTCTGAGTAAGGCCGGATATGAAAAGGACAGGTCAGGGAATAGGAGGGGGTTATGGGAGGTGGGATTGCATGGTGCTCCTGGTGTGCTGTGTGTCTGCCTTGTGACATTTCTCCATGCAGCAGCAGATGGCATCTACCTTCTGACCCCAAGAAGTGTGCAGAGACATCAGCGGAAATCCTTGGGGAACCTGGACGTCGCTCACCCAAAGGATGGGGACCTCATTGTGGAATAGGCTAGAGCTAAAGGCAGCAGGCAGCAGGAGAGAGGCTGCCAGGGAGGCCACCACCTCCTCCCAGCAGCATGGGCAAAGAGCTGACAGCGGCCCTGAGACCAGCCTCAAACTGCACGTCACCAGTGTGTTGGGGGCAAAGTTTCTACATGGCCCAATATTAGCCCAGTGAAAATCATCATCACAGGAGTCTGCTTAGAGCTGCTTTTGTTGTCATTTGCTTTGTAAACATTGTATTGAAGACCAATGCACATATATTCCTACATATGTACAATAAGACACCCAGATACTCAAAATTATTAAACATTTCAAAAGTGGCATACATAAAAGTAGCTTGGGAAAACTGTACAGCTCCGGGTGTTACATAACCACCACTACGACCAGGACCCGAGCAGTTCCACCACAGGGAACAGTGTCCATCATCCGCACACACCAGAACTGTGCTGAAACAATTTGCTGGACAAGTTGATACCACAACTATCACAAGGTCTGACTTCCTTTTCTTAGTATATGTCAGGTAGGTTCATCCATGTGATCATGTGTAACAAAAGCAGATCCTCTTTATTGGTGATTGCTATTCCATTATATGGCCATGCAGTTTATTCGACCACCCACTGAGAGATATTTGGATAGCTACTAGCATTTGGCAGTTATGAACACAGCACACAGATTGCCCAGTGAACATAAGCTTTCATTTCTTTAGGTTGAATATCTTTGTGCAGAGTTGTTTGATCACATGACAAGTGTATACTGACTTTGTAAGAAACTGCCAAACAGTTTTTCACAGTGGTAGTACTAGTCAAGATTCTGGTAGCAGTGTAGGTGAGCTCAAGATTCTTTATATTCTCACTAATACTTGGTGTTGTCTTTTTTTTTAAAATTTGCTTTTAATTTTAAGCATTCTCAGGCCATGCAGTATTATCCTATTGTTGTTGTTTAAATTGTAAGGTCAAAGTTGAAGCTTATTTCCTAATTATAGACTTGAATAATTTCAACATTACTTTTTGAATGACTATGTTTTTTTAAGTGATTTGTTTTCGCATATTGGTCCAACAATCAGTTGGGCCAGGGCTGCCATTGTAGCTCAGTGGTAGAGTGCTGTCTAGCATGCCGAAAGCCCCAGACTTGATTCCAGATCCACACACATGCACATACATGCACACACGCACATCAATTGCTATATTTTATGTGAGTATATTTCTTTTTTTAAAAATAATTTTATTTAAAGAGAAACAAAACAAAACAGAATAAAGGGTAGCAACAATACAGTATTCCAAGGAAAAAAGGAAAAGAACAACAACAAAAAATCCTAAGAAATTATTACTTGACAAATTACATACTGACTTCTTGGAAACAGTTGTTCAAATTGCCAAGTTAAAACATGTAAACTAGACATTCAAACAGTGAGACTGTTAACAGTTCTGCTCCATGATCTGACAAAAACAGCAATATGGTCATCCATCTTACCCACTCAAATATACATCAAAAAGGTACCATCAAAATTATATCAAAAGGGTAAAATTAAACACAACAAAACAGAGCAAAGCGGATCACAAGAAAGCAATGTAAGAAACAAAAATTTCAAAACTAGACTAGTGGAGATATTCACTCTCTATCATATTGACTCTTGTTTTCTTCCAAATAGTTGTCCATATTGTCATATACAGGGAATTCACATGAAACAACCTAGTTATGGAATTGATCTGAGCAGGACAAGGAGGGCATTACAGGTCTTCAAGACCAGACATTAGGGAAGCCAAGAATGGCTGTCAGTGTCTCTCATTCTCCTCAAAACAGCTGTCCATACCTTAATGTGTGTTGAACTTAAACAAGGCAAAGCAAGCTAAGATCACTTTGAACAAAAAGTGATAGTTTTTCTGGACTTCACATCATGACATTATGGAATCAACACTGGGTATTGTAGTGTCTCTTTTTCTTCAAAGTAGTTGTTAATTTCAACATGTGTTATATAGTTGGTTCTCGTAAACTGTTTATAAGCTCTACACATGCATGAGTCTCTAAATGTATATCTATCATTTCTGTATTAGCAGGAAAAACCAAACAAAGCAAGATAAAACAAATCAGTTCCTAGAAAAGCATGAGGCAAAAAAGTCACAGAAAACCACAATACTAGGTGATCTACAATGGTTATCATGATGTCTCAGCAGTATATAACAACATTAATAAAAATGAAGCATTAGAGACATTATAAGACTTCAAAATCAAGTAATAGTCAAACCAGAGTGGGTATCTTAGTGAATCTTGTCATCTTCAGTGTAGTTGCCTATACACTTAGACTTGATGCTATCCATCAAAGCAGATTTAAATAAAATCTGTCAATACAAAGTAGCAATCTAACAAACCAGATTCAAATAAGATCAGTCATAATAAGACAGTATAAGTTATAAAGGGCTTCAGATTAAGTTGATAGGAAAATTAGGGATGATTGCCATAATATATCCTCTTATTTTTGGGATAGCTGACCATGTCCTCAAGTCTAGCGTAAGTAGACAAACTGGAACAGCATGTAATCCATCCAAGCAGAGTGGTGAGAATAATGTAAATTTTAAATCTTGTTACCCCATTAACAATATCCTCTGCCTCCCTTTTTCTGACAATTCCTCCCCTTTCACTCCCATGGGGTACACTGCTTGTTTTGGGTCCCACTGCCTCCCTATATAGAGCAGCTCAATAGACCCTATCTCCTGATCTACTCTGCCTGTGTTTCTCTCTGTTAGTACTTCGAGGTCCTCTATACTAGAGATTATAGCCAATCTTCTCTGCCTCATTTCTGCTATTCTATTTTTCTGCCATTGATAGTTTATTTTTCTCTTCCACTCCACTGTCTGCCTCATTCACTGAGGCCTCTCTGCCACTGTTCCTGAAATGCTCGTATTCTTGTTCTCTCTCCCTAGAATGTCCTTCAGTATTTTTTGTAGGGTTGGACTGGTGGTCAGAAATTCTCCTAGTTCCTCTTTGTCATGGAAGCATCTTGTTTCTCCATTAATTTCTAGAGAGAGTTTTTCAGGATACATCAATCTGGGCTGGAGATTTTTCTCTTTCAGCACTTGAATTATTTCACTCCAAGCTCTTCTTGACCTGATGGTCTGTGTTGAGAAGTCTGCCGTGATTTTGATGGGTTTTCCTTTATAGTTGATCTGTTTCTTTTCTCTGATGGCTTTTAATATTCTGTTCTTATATTGAATTTCTGGGATCTTGATTATTATGTGTCTCGGTGTAGCTCTGTTTTGGTTGTAGGTGGCTGGAGTTCTGTATGCTTCAGACCTCTGCACATCATTTCTTTTTTCTATGCTTGGGAAATTTTCCTTAATAATTTCTGTGAATAGGCTTTGTAATTCCTCTGATTTGATTCCTGCTTCTTCATTCACATACTTTATTCTTAAGTTATAGATCTTCTTGTCATTTCCCAGTCTTTGTATCTTTACTGCCTGCTCCCTTGTTATTTTTAAGAGATCTTCCCTTTCATGACCCCACATTGCAAGCCTGTGTTCAATTTTTGATAGTCTATCTTTGGTTTCTTTCAAGCAGTTTTACCAGCTTTCTATGGATTCTTTAGCTTCCTGATAATCTCTTTGAATCTGCTTCATGAATTCTAGGTTTTTTCTGAATTCTTCATTAAATTTTTCTCTCCATTTTTGTTCCTCCATTCTTCTGTCTGTGTCTTCTTGAGAGGTGCCCAGCCTTTCTCTTATAAATCTACTTATCTCTTGTTTAATTTGAATTAATATTTCAGTTTTGGTCCTGCTTACGAAGTCTTGAAGATATCTCTTTATGTCCGCTACTGCTGTGTTTGATGTTGCATTTTTGCTGTCCTCAATCTCTTTTGTATTTATCTCTCTTGGATCAATGTTCTCAGGGTTGGGGGCTGGGAGTGTTTTCTTATTTCTCCCTTTCGTCATGTTTTTGGTTCCTTCCATACAAGTGTACAGTGTAATTCCCAGACCCTTTTCTTGCTGTTTAAGGCTCCTCTAGAGGGCGCAGGCTAGGAGCTTTAGCCCTCTTCAATAGGTTATCAGAGATTAGAGTTCACCCATGGGCAGTGTGTGCTAGCTCCTCCCTTTCGGGCCAGTCAACCTTTGCAGGCCTTCACTGCGTCAGTGTGAACTGATCTCAGGGAAGTAATATTGTAGTGACTCACTGGGTCCCCGCCAGGGGTGCGGCGTAGTCCAAGCAGATTCCACCAATCCGCTTGACGAGGGGAGCAACCAGCTGAAGCCACTTCCTTATGGAGTTAGGGCTGTCCTGCCCCAATCCAACATGTTGTCCAGTCGGTTTCCCCTTTCCTGTGCGAGGGTCTTATTCCCATCACTCACCGCGTGTTGATGCCAGTCCCTGAGAACTGCTGGGCACCCCAACCTCCAACTTCAGCGTGGCTGTGATGGGAATTCACTGTGCCTCTGGATAGGTTGTGTGCAGGCCGGTCTGGGCGAGCTGCATGCAGGGCTGTTCAGCTCCGTGCTCCGGCGGCTCAAGCCAGTCACTTCGGCGTGGATTGCTTGTTCAGGTCAGGCAGGAATTCAGGCGGCTCGAGGAGGGTGCCATACTTGATCTTATCTTCACTAATAATAGCCCCAGGACCTCATATTTGGAGCGATTTTTTGCACTTTAGTTTCTTCCTGGGTTGTGAGAGTCCATCTCTCTCTGTTTGGGTCTCTCCAGGGTGTTTTATTCTGGCATTTGAGCTGTCTCTCTCAGAGAGGGTCTCTGTAATGCTACCTACCAGTCTGCCATCTTGTCTTCAATCCATGAGTATATTTCTAACTTCATTCTTTTCAGTAATTTGTGTGTCCATCCCTGCAGCCCTTCACCAATCCCACACTGTCTTTTTGGCTGTCATTTTAAAGTAATCCTTAAAATAGACTAGTGTGAATATTCCAACTTTCTCTTTAAAAATCATTTTGGCTATTCTAGTTGCTTTAGTTTTAAGTACATAGATGGGAAGCACAGTTTCCTCAATTAAAAAAAAAGCAAACCATTTCATGTAATTATTATCCAGGTCAGTACCGTGATCAGCATCTGAAAAGTTCCTTTTGTGCCCTTTCCCAGTCCTTATCTACTCTCTAACTGCTATTCTCCTCTCCCCCCAAATCACTGATTGTAACTTTCTCTGCCAAAGATTATTTTTGCCTGTTAAAAAAATTTATTTAATAAAACCATGCAATATGTACTCTTGGATATTGATGAGATATGGTGTCTCTGAGGTTCATCAGAGTTATTGCATATAGCAGTAATTTGATTTTTGTGTTGCAAAAATAATATTAATTTGAAGATCATACCTTGATTTATGTATGTGTTTTATTTTGATAAGGAACTTGAGTAACTTCTAGTTTTTGACTGCTAGAATTATTGCTATTAGAAGTATTTTTATACATCTTGGTGGATACATTCACATGTTTCTATTTGTTTACCTAGCAATAAAATTGCTTATGCTTAGCCTTAGTAGAAGTGTCAAACAATTTTCCAAAGCATGTGTACAAAGGAACACACCTTTGAGCAGTGGATGTGAGTAGCAGTTGCTCCTCATTCTTGCCAATACATGCTTTTGTCAATTTCTCTCTCCTGTCTTTATCATTCTGGTCCTGATGTTTACATAGCTCACTGTGATTTTAATTTGTAGTTCATAGTGACTGATAAGGTATACTGTTTATATGTACACTACCCCTATGGGGAGTCTGCTTTGTGAAATATCTATTCAAATCTTTTGCACTTTAAAAAAATTGGGATATTTGTCTTTTTCGTTTTATATTTCTATCTTGTTAGATGCATACATTTCACCCCTATACCCTTACATAATATCCTATTATTAGTGTCTCTTAATTAGCAAAACTTTATAGGAATAAATTCCAGTGTAACAATTATTTCCTCTGTGATTATTATTATATTTTGTGTGTCCCATTTAAGAGATCTTTCTTTCCCTCTTATTCCAAATTGGGCAGATATTCTTTTATGTTATCTATTAAAACTTTATTGCTTTTTCTTCTGTACTTCAGATCTATCATCCATCTGGAATTGATTTTGGGGGTATAGTTTGAGGTATGGGTCAAGGTTCATTTTATTTTGTACGGAAATTCAATTATTTCAGTACCATTTATGGAATAGACCATTCCTGTATCACTAGATTGAACAGGGTGCAGAATTTGTCATAAGTGAGGTGACCACATAAGTGTGCTTCTGTTTCTTTCCTTTTGTTTTCATTTGGTGTCTTTGTACCAATACTACTCCATTTTAATTACTGCAGCTTTATAGTAGAATTTGATATGTGATAAGGTGCAAGCACTTCAACCTTTTTGTTCAATGTTGATACTTTATATTTTATGTTCAGTTGATTTCTCAGGAATTGATGACATTTTTATTGCAATTGAATCAAAACTGAAGCAATTTGAGCAAAATTGATGTGTTTAAAATGTAGAGGATTCCAGTTCATAAGCATGTATGTTCTTCCATTTATTTATTCTTTAATTTCTCTCAGAAATGCTTTAAAAAGTATGCATAGCTTTAGTTAACTTTTGTTAGTTTTTTTCCCAATAGTTTGATTTTTTCTGTTACTAGAAATATATTTGATTTTTGTACATTGTATTTATAATTATCTTGCTAAATTCACCTAATAATTCTTTTTTAAAAATTTTATTTTAAAAGGGAGTAAAATTAAACACAACAAAACAGAACAGAACGGGACATAAGAAAGCATAAATTTCAAAGCTAGACAACTAGAGATCTTCACTATGTCATACTGTCTCTTGTTTTCTTCCAAATGGTTGTCCATATCTTTGCATATGGGGAGCTCATACTAAATAACATAGCCAATCTCTTCACAAGATGTGTAGTTCACTGGCTCCCACTTGCTAAGGAGGGGGAGATGGAGGGGGGACACAGGACAGGGGACAGGACTACATGAGATGTCTGATTCTCAGCCCACGCGCCTGCAGGATCGCAGGCACCCCCCAGAGAGGAGAGGAGTTCCTTGTTCTCTTGGCACCCTGAGTCAACTGCATGGTGCAGGTCCCGATGTGCCAGGATCTCTCTCCTTTGGGCTGCCGAAAGTCTGCCACACTCACAGCCACCCCCCCAGAGAGGGGAGGAGCTCCTTGTTCTCCCGGTACCCCAAGTCAACTGCACGGCACAGGTCCCGAGGCGCCAGGGTCTCTCCCCTGCAGGCCCCCTAAAGTCCGCCATACTCACCTGCTATTTCTTTCTGATGAATTGACCATTCCATTTCCAAAGTTCTGAAATGGCCAACAGACCACAGAAAGAATTCTCTTTAGGCCCCTGTTTGAAACCAGCAGCTACAGCAATCTGCTGGCCTTGCTTCAGGGCCAGTCACTTAATAATTCTAATAGTACATTTTAAAATCATGAATTGATGTTAAACTTTTAACTTTAATGAGATAAACATTTTATCTTTCATTTTTGAAATAAAGTAAGCAAAATCAGTTTGACTATACTTGATCATAATTATCCTTTTAAAATATTGGTGGATTATGTTTTCCAAGTCTAAATTTAGAAGTTTTGGGTGTATATTCATGAGAGACAGTCCTCTTTATGTTTTCTTTCTTATACACTCTGTTAAACTTTGGTATAAACTTTATATTGGTCTCTCTCAGTGAGTTGGAAAGTATTTTTTTAAATTTTTATTTTCTGCAAGACTTGGTACTAAAGCTGAGCAACTATTTAGAGGACAACAATATGCAGTATAGTAACTATTGTAGATTTCCTACTTATCACTGCTTTGATTCCTTTTATTGTTTGATTCCTTTCATTATATATGTATATATATTACAAATATAAATACGAGTGAATTGGCTAATGCATTTTAAATATTGCCTCTGGAAAAGCTGGAGGGAAACTCTAGCACCGGGTTTGTTATTTTGTAACAAGCCTCATAAAACTATATAATTCTTAAAATTTGGGCACAGGTAACCTTAATCAAATGATATTTAGACAAATGAGAAGAACTATCAGGGATAACACAAAGTGCAATAAGAAGAGATGAAAAATAACATACAGTACTTAATAAAGAAAAACTTAAAAAATGGATGATAGCAAAGAATATACTAAAAATTTTTAAAAGGATCAATATCAGGATGTCAGAATGCCCTACAAATTGTGAATTAAGTATTACCATTGTTTAGTATAACTATTTTGTTTTAAAGCTGACTTTATGCTGAAATGCATCAGGGAAAAATAAAAGAAAATTATATGATTGTCATTATTAAGAAGGCATACTTAGGCATTATATTAAATTTTTATTTCCCTCATTTTAGAGTTGAGAGAGGTTTTCAAAGAAGGCTTTTAAAACCTTTTGTAAGACAAAATATATAAATTAGAATTAAAAAATTAATGATATATTTTCAGTTTTTACAAGGAAAAATAATCAGCCCCAAATTTATTTTGTGGGATCTTTTAAAAAGTTTTTTCATTAAAATCAGCAAATTAGTCAGGGCCCTAGTCAGGCAATAGACACCATTTAGTAATTTGAAAAGAGATGATATAAGGTCAAGAATCATAGATTATTGGCCCTGAATCAAGGCCAGCAGGTTGCTATAGCTGCTGCTTTCAAACAGGAGCCTAAAGAGAATTCTTTCTGTGGTCTCCTGGCTATTTCAGAACTTCGGAAATGTAATGGTCAATTCATCAGAAAGAAATAACTTACTAAAGGATGAATTTTAAAGGATGACTCCCCTCCCTAGTGAGCGGCTGTGAGTGTGGCAGGCTTCAGTGGCCCAGATAGGGAGACACCGGCGTCTCCTGAGACCTGTGCCATGCTGGGACCTGGGGCACCTGGAAACCAAGCAGCTACTCCCCTCCCTGGTGAGCGGCTGTGAGCCTGCCACCCCCTCTGCCCCCAGTTAGCAAGTGGGAGCCAGTGATCTGGATGTCTTTTGAGAGGTTGACTATGTTGTTTTGTATGAATTCTCTGTAGGCGAAGATATGGACAACTATTTGGAAGAAAACAAGAGACAATATGATAGATAGTGAAGATCTCTGGTTGTCCAGTTTTGAAATTTATGCTTTCTTATGTCCCATTTTGTTCTGTTTTGTTGTGTTTAATTTTACCCCTTTAAAATAAAAAAAGGGATATAAAATATCATAGATTATTTACAGGGTTTTGGCTATGAAGAAGGACTAAAGAAAGTTTTAAAGAATATCTTAGGCCTGAAGCATAGTACTCAAGGTAGGCGCAGGTTTAAAGTTAGGATGAGTTTCCCTTAGTCTGGGATTCAGATTTTCTGAAGAAGGATGGTTGCAATCTAATAGAGAAATTTGTAGAATTTTCTAAAGCCAGAGCAGGTCCAAAACCAGTGGGCTAAGGTTGTCAGGAATACAATTTTCAGTCAGGAATAGCAAACTAGGAGTGTAGCTGGGGTGCAACTGGGCCCCAGGTGACATGTAGGATACTCAATGTAGGAAACGTCTACGGAAACCCCAGCAGCCTGAGACACTGGGGCAGGGAAACATGGGTCAAGTCCAGCAAGAGGAAAGGAAGTGTTCCGTGGCATCCCGTTTGTTGCTGCCCAGGTCCACTGTAGAGCAAGCTCAGAACATAGCCCTGGAACAGGAAGAAATTTGCCTCCCCCTCTAGTGCCTTTTAGCACCCTCTATTGCTAGCTCAACAGTGTCCCAATCTGCAAGGGACAAATGTTCTAGCACCACAAGCAAAGCAAGGAAGGATAGATTTGGCACTGAATGATAGAAAAGCAATTAAGTTCAATTTTTAGGGCTGTTGAGACAGCTTAGGTCACCTTTGATAAGTTGTGTTTTTCATGTGGTTTGGAAAAACCACATCAAATCTAATTTTTCAATTTTAGATTCATAACTTTGTTTTTAATAATCTCATTATGTTTCTATGTATCTAAGAGCTGTAATGACAGCCTTTTATCATTTTAAGAATTGGTAATGTATTTCTCATTATCTTTTTTCTTGATGTGTCTTCGTATTTATTAATTTCCAATAGATTTCTAGAGATTCATTTAGTTGTCATGATTTTTGCTATTGCATTTCTCTATTATAATAATTTCTGCTTTTATCTTTATTTTTCTATGATTTGCCTTCTTTCTATTGGTTTAACTATAATTCTTTCACTAACTCCTTGATATGGACAGTCATATTCTGGGTTTTAAACTTTTTTCTTTTTTAGTTTGTGCATTTATTAGTACATGATTTCCTTTAGCACATCTTTATTTGCAATAAGATGATTCCATCTAGATTTCTGGGATCATTTTCTTCTGCATAAGGGATATTTTCAGTTTTGGGCTGAAAACTGAAATACTTTCAGTATTTCAGAAACAATACTTTCAGTATTGTTTCTACAATATCTCCAAATGTGTGTTTGAAAATGTCTTTATTTTTAGAAGCTATTTTTACTTCAGTACTTAATTCTAGGCAGGCATTCATTTTCTTTCAGTTCTTTGAAGACATTCTATTGTTTTTTTGCTTCATAGTTTCAATGGAAAAGTCAGCCAAAATTCAATTGGTCCCCCTTGAAAGTCATGTGTTTATTTTCAGTTTATAAAATACTCTTTTCAATCTCTGTGAGTTAGTTGTATTTGCTTTTAATCTGCTTGGAATTTGTATAGTTTCTTCAATTTATTAGTATCTTTTTTTGTTTTGGAAAATTCTCAAAGTATTCTCAAACTATTTGTTTAACTCTTTCCTTTCCTTTTTATACTCAAATTACACTTATGAAAATTACTTTCATCATGTCCCAAATATTTCTTAAATTCCTTTTGTCTGCTTTCTGGACGTTTTATTTCTCTGAGAAAATAAATATCAATCTGAATAGTTTCTACTAATTTGTAATCCAGACACCTAACTTCTTTTCTGCTGAGTATGTTCTGCTCTTAAACCCAACTATTGAAATTTAATTCAGAGAAGTATGAACTTTATATTTTTTTTGTTTTGTAGTATCTAATAGTCTGATGAAATTTTCATTTTTCCTATTTTGATTATGCTGTTTATACTTTCATGTTTGGTGATTCCAATATTCAATTTTAAGTCTTTTTTTTCAAAGTTTGTTTTTAAGAAACTGTTGATGTTTGGCATTTGTTCTTGTATTTGCTTGATACATTTGACCTAATGGAGACATTATGTATGAAAAATTATAGATGCTGCGGATGACATCCCCCTGTAGAGAAGATTTAATTTTATTCTGACAGGATGATAAACCACAGAAAGATTACCTTGCTCCATTGGACTTGAGTTTCAGACTCAATATAAGGGCTTATGAGACCTGGTTTGGCTTTATTCTTAGATTCTACAGTTCCATGCATCTCCAGGGTAAGCCTTGTGTATTTATTAGGGATCCTTTTTCCTGGCAGACTATGAACTCCAAGTTTTGTCTTTTTAGTACCAAGAGACTACTGAAATGTCTGCTTATATTTTCTATTTCTTAGCAGTTTCTCTTTGCTTGTTTTCTTGGCAGTTTGCCTTACACATGTGCAGCTAGCAGTTGGAAAATACCTTAAGGATAAAGTGCACACATAATACTCACTGCACATCTCTGCCTTTGGCTTTTCTTTCAGATCATGATTCCTCAAGTTGTAGCAATCTAGGTAGCATCAAGTTTTGACTCCCCTGCCAATGAGACTTTATAAACTCTTGGCAGCTGATCTTTCTTCAGCATCTATGTTCCATGAATCAAACTGGCAAATACCCAGAGCTGGACAAGTCATAGCTCAGATAGTGCTCACTTTTAACTGACTTTCCTCTTTCTAGAATTCTTATCTTGCAAGACTGTGGGAGACTTGTGGGTTGCAATGGGATTCCCCGGAAGGATTCCTGGATGTATAGGAAAAGGAGGGGATGGCATTAAGGGCAGGAGCGAGAATTAGAAGGTAAATTTCTAGAATCACAGAAACTACATCTAGGTGAAGTCCAACAAGGGAGCCTCAGGTAAATCCACAAAAATGTCCACAAGAGAGAAGGAATCAGCTTTAAACACTGTTTTTTAAGTCCCACAAAGCAAGATAACATCTTAGGGCAAAACTAGTTCATGTAAGTGAGGGAATTTCTTCTCCTCATTTCTCTCCCACATTCCAACTTATTCTGGCTTACTAATAACAAATAGGTAACATGAGTGAAGATGAGGAAAAATAAGGCAAAAAGGAACTTGTTTTTCCCTCCCAGTAAGAGGCCAGCCTGCATTATTTTTGTGTTAAGAATAACCCCCATGGGATTACCTATGCTCTTAAGTAATTCATTAGATTGTGCAGCCTCGTTTCCAATGGATAAACACTGACATTAGTGACTTTGGGTTCTTGTAGGCTCTGCAAAGTAGCCTGTGGGGTTCTCAGAATGTAGTCTGAAGGGCTGAGTGCCCAACTGTTTTCTAAATAGAAACCTTAGAGTAGAATTGACACCAATATGCTTCTCTCTCTCCTTCTCACACATACACTCTCTCTGTGTCTCCCTCTCTTTTTCTGAATTCAAGACTATTCCATTGTGTGTTTATTAATTCTACCTCATTTCTAAACATGAAATAATGTAACACTGAAAAAGGTGTCTGTGTTCCTGTGACAAATATAATCCGTGTAGCTGTTAAACGGGAAATTCCAGAAGCCTCCTGTGGCCTTGCCTCCTATTAGGCAGGAAGAAGCTTGTCCCCAAAGACAAGAGCTGACGAGAGCCTCATGTCCCCAGAGAGCCTCACTGGAAGCTGGTCTTTGAAAGTTTTAGCATAAACATACTCCCACCCACCTGGCTGCTGGACAGACCATCAACAACTTGGCTCTTCTTCCCAGCAGAGCAGTTTTCTGTGTGAGTCACTTCTGTCTCTTTACTTTGGACTTTCTGTCTCTGGGGATCTCAAGGATCCATCCAGTGCAGTACTGAGAAACTTCCAACATTTGGCAAACAATGAACAATGGAAAACCTACTAAAAAGGCACACTCCCATCCCTGGTGTACAGGGGACCCTGGGATTGGTCCCCAGTCCAGTGGAAACCAAGTGATCAGGGCAAAGTAAGACACTGATGCAAACATACAAGGTGGTATATCAGAAGGTAAAACTCTGGTTTTCTGAGCAAAGAGACTGATCAGTGTGGGTCTGGAAAACACAGCATCCCATTGCTGGGAAGTCCTGGGAAATCTTCCATGGGAGAAGTCGTAATCCCTGAGCCTAAGTTTCCCTTCCGGAGCAGCTGTAGGAATCTGCCTAGCCCATGGTGGCTGCACCCACTGTAGTAAACCATCAGGTGAGAAGAGAAGGCTTGGGGGGGGACACAAGTGCGCTAGTGGGGACAGGACATGGAACATGTGGGCAACAGCTTTTCCTGCACGATCCTTAGCTTGGTCCCTGTGTTCTTTGCGGGAGTTCCAAAGTTTTGCCTGATTAATTTTCAGTGTCCCAATATTTTGGCTCCTTTCCTATTTTCATATCACCATCTCAGAGGAAGCACAGTGGACAAGCAATCTGTCCCTCCCCAAGCCACATATAGTAAAGGAGTTTTATACTTGAGGACTACCTTGAATATCTTGGGGTCCAAAAACCTTTTCCTTCTTCTATGTTAATTTTCTGATCATGCAAACCATTATGAACATCTTGGGACTCCTGGAAATATCCGAGGTCCCCACTGGTGCCTCCTGGAACATGGGCTCACTAACATTTACCCGTCTGAAGTGAAAGCTATCCCTAATGATCCCAGCTGACATTTATTCAGTGCTTTCCACTCAGAGATCCCAAAGACCTCTATAAGCTGATTTACGGGCTGTCCAGGGCGTGGAAGTGGACGGTAATGACCGCAGGTGATGAGGATGGTGATGGATCACCCAGGCTCTGATATTTGATATGTCATGTTGTTTCTGGGGTGTTTCCAATTTCTGAAGCTTCCTGGTGATTAGAAGCATAAGGATAAGAGAGTGCACTATCCATTTCATCCTGCATTTCTCCGTGGACATGACTCTGATTGGAGCCTTGGGAGGTTTTAATTCTCTGTCTCCCTCACACAAATTTTAATAATGAGCAGAGAACAAGCATTCTGAAATGCTGCAGCAGGGTCAGTCTGCATGCCTCTTCTTGCTGGACGTGGACACTTCCACTCACCTCACCTCCCTTTTTGTAGTATCCTCGACCACCTGAAACTTGGGCTGTCACACTCTGAGGGGAGGAGGGAAGAGGCAGGAGCCAGGGCCAACTCTGTCAGTTTAGAAGGTTTAGAGTAACACATTTGGGCAATAGAACTTTCTGAATTTTTTAAGCTGTAGGAACCCCTGGTTTCTTTTCTTTTCAAACAAAATCCTGCAGGAAATCAACACATGAAGCAGATAAAAGTGACAAGCCTCACCCCTTCACAGTGACCCCTGAGGTCTAGAATGAAAACCACTGGCTTCCTGGGGTGTTGGATTGTGATCTGTGCTCAGGAGACCAGAATTTCTTTCTAGGGCTCCCCACTGATGTATGAGTAAATTATTGAATATCTATGTGCTCCCTTTGTTTCATCTGTAAGATAAACTAACTACTTTTCATTAAATATTCCAATTATGGCTTTTAAAATTAGGATGTGAGTGTGCTAGAAGTATAATAACAATAAAAAGGATGTAAGTTTCGAGGCATTATTCTAAAAGCTCTTATTTATAAATTCATTATAAAATCCTTAACTTCTATACCAAACAGTCATCCATTATTATTCCCATTGTAAGTGGGAGAAACTGAGGCACAGAAAAGGTATGCAAATTTCTCATGGTCACCCAGTTGTAAACACCAAGCAGCCTGACTCCACAGCTTTTTAAACTGTATCCTTGCCATTTGACATTGATTTTAAAAATGTGGTTACATATTAGAATTGTGTAGGATTTTTTTTTAATTTCAGAAATTTAGAATTGGGTTGCACCCAAGGCCAATTAAATTATCATCTCTAAGGGTGGGATATTAGTGATAGTATGTTTTAAAACTTTTTGTTGTTGTTGAATTGTGTCCTCCAAAAGACAAACAAAACAAAACAGAGCAAAAATGCATGTTGAAGCCCCAATCTTTGATGCCTTAGAATATGATCTTATTTGGAAATATGATGATCGCAGAATATAATCTCTTAAGATAAAATCAGTCAGACTGGTGTAGGGTGTGTCCCACTCCATCCAATAGGACAGCGTTCCTTAGAAAAAGACAGCTGTGTGAAGACACAGGGCAAACACCTTGTGGCCTGCAGGCAGAGGGTGCAGTGTCTCACAGCCACAAGGCAAGGAGCATACACGATTGCCAGGAAACCTCTAGGACCTGGAGAAGGGAAGGAAGTTTCTCCTCTACTGTTTCGGAAGGAGCATGGTTCTCCCAATGACACCCCAGTTTCAGACTTCTGGCCTCCAGAACAGAGACAATAAACACCAGCTGTGTTAAGACATCCACGCTGTAGTTCTGGAAGCCCTTGGGAACAAGTACATAGAGCAAGAGGTGCCCAGTACAAGACAGTGGAAAATGGACAGGGACAGAATGAGTGCTTCCTCCAAGGACAGTCCTGTGCAATGTGAAATCATCTGGGGGCAAAAGGGCAGTCAGCAAGATAATCTGCAACCTGGAGATTCGAGCCCAGCTAACAGAACCCTTGAGAGATAGCAGGGGTATCTGAAAGAAGATATTTGAGTACCTCCCAGAGTTGGGTTTGGATTGGTCATACAGGTGAAGGCTGTTGCAGGACCAAAGAATACCTTGAGCAAAGGTGGGGAATGGAGAGTGGCAGAGTTATAGGGGCCGGTGAATTTGCGAGGACTCCATTGTTGGAGCATGGCAAAGTAAGGAAGAGAGCTTCAATACAAAGAAAGGACTTCAGAAAGGTAGGTCAGGACTATTTTCTGTTGGGATTACAACACTTAGAGGAGAAGTTTCCCAGGATTCATTTTGTGAGCAATGTAAAGTCAACAGAGGCTTCCACTGATATTGACAACATTTTTAGGGTCTTTATTCTGTGCCCGAAGATGAAATGTCTTATTTAATTTTCTGTTATGAGATCAATGCTGTCATTACCCTAATTTAATAGATATCTAAAGGAATTTCAGTTACTTCCCCAGTGCCAAAGCAGGTAAAGATAGACACCTGGATTTAAACTGTAGCTGATTCCAGGTTCTGTAGGCATCACTGAAATTTCCCATCATTAGTGTTGAAGAAAAATAACCCTACTGATGGTGTGAGGAAGCAGACTGTGGCTTGCAGGAGGGAGAAAATGGGGGAAAAACCCTGCTGGGAAGCAACTACAGAATCATGAAATATTTCACAGAATGGTGACATAAGATGTGGCAACTGATTGTGTACAAGCAGACATCACCCCCATTAAGGATAACTGAGTAAGTGGAAGACAGATGACTCCTCTATTGAACTAGAAAATGAGGGAGGAGTAGTACCTTGGGTGTGGAAGATAAGGAGGTCTTTCTTGGCTATTTGAAAAGAAAGCACTTTCAGATATGCACATAGGAGACGTTTAGGAAATACACAGACATGTAATGCAGCGGTAGGTTCACTGCGACAGAGATGCTCACTGGATCTCATCCTGAGGATGCTGGAACTAGGTACTGTGAAGGCATAGAATAAATATGGTGCCCAAGCCCTCGGGCTCTGGAGCTCAGCTGGCATGGATCCCTAACCAACCGCATGTTAAGTTAGCTTTGTGTCCTTCGGCAAGCCTCAGTTTCTCTACCTGCAAAGCAGACCTGTTTCCAAGTGTCATGTGGAGGATGAGAGAGATAAAGCCTGGATAGAACTTGGTGCCAGGCAAATGCTCAACACACTGTGCTGCATTCATCTTTGCTGTTCGTAACCAGACTGTCTCTCCCCTTGACAAGGCACTTCCTTCTTCACCTCTTCTCCCCACCTAAGACCTTTGCGCATCCACATTAGGACTAGGCACTCTTTGTCTAATCCCTCAGTTTAGCAGCTCCCTTTCTCTCCTAACTCAAGAGCTTCTTGTGGTGCTTCCACTTTCCCTGCTCTTGGACTCAGTGTGGATGTGGATGTGATATTTTCCTGGTGCGGCCACCTTGCTTTGTGGTGTTGTGTGCCTCAGACCACGGAGCAGGTGAGGCAGCCTAGCATGCTCGGGGGCTCTCTCTGTCTTTGATGGTACAGCTCCTGCACAGCACCTGTGTAACCCCGTTACCTCTGGACCTCCTTAAGTAACAATCTATGGGGCTTTCTTTGTGTGTCCTGTGTGTGGCACCTGGTACTGCACATGTATGAAGACTTTCTGCTCTTACGCAGGTTGTAAGGGGTCGGATAACAGTGAGAAAAGCTAAGTCTGGCTTCTTCATCATTTTAAAAAATTTTTATTTAAAGAGAAAAAACAAAACAAAACAGAATAAAGGGTAGCAACAACACAGAATTCCAAGGAAAAAAGGAAAAGAACAACAACAAAAAATCCTAAGAAATTATTACTTGACAAATTACATACTGACTTCTTGGAAATAGTTGTTCAAATTACAAAGTTAAAACATGTAAGGTAGACATTCAAACAGTGAGACTGTTAACAGTTCTGCTCCACGATCTGACAAAAACAGCAATATGGTCATCCATCTTACCCACTCAAATATACATGCAATTATATCAAAAGGGTAAAATTAAACACAAGATAACAGAACAAAGCGGATCACAAGAAAGCAATGTAAGAGACATAAATTTCAAAACTAGACAATAGAGATATTCACTCTCTATCATACTGACTCTTGTTTTCTTCCAAATAGTTGTCCATATTGTCATATACAGGGAATTCACATGAAACAACCTAGTATGGAATTGATCTGAGCAGGACGAGGAGGGCATTTCAGGTCTTCAAGACCAGACATTAGGGAAGCCAAGAATGGCTGTCATAGTGTCTCTCATTCTCCTCAAAACAGCTGTCCATACCTTAATGTGTGTTGAACTTAAACAAGGCAAAGCAAGTTAAGATCACTTTGAACAAAAAGTGATAGTTTTTCTGGACTTCACATCATGACATTATGGAATCAACACTGGGTATTGTAGTGTCTCTTTTTCTTCAAAGTAGTTGTTCATTTCAACATGTGTTATATAGTTGGTTCTCGTAAACTGTGTATAAGCTCTACACATGCCTGAGTCTCTACATGTATATCTATCCTTTCTGTATTAGCAGGAAAAACCAAACAAAGCAAGATAAAACAAATCAATTCCTAGAAAAGCATGAGGCAAAGAAGTCATGTAAAACCACAATACTAGGTGATCTACAATGGTTACCATGATGTCTCAGCAGTATATAACAACATTAATAAAAATGAAGCATTGGAGACATTATAAGACTTAAAAAGCAAGTAATAATCAAACCAGAGTGGGTATCTTAATGAATCTTGTCATCTTCAGTGTAGTTGCCTATACTCTTAGACTTGATGCTATCAATCATAACAGATTTAAATAAAATAAGTCAATACAAAGTAGCAATCTAACAAACCAGATTCAAATAAGATCAGTCATAATAAGACAGTATAAGTTATAAAGGGCTTCAGATTAAGTTGATAGGAAATTAGGGATGATTACCTTATTATGTCCTCTTATTTTTGGGATAGCTGACGATGTCCTCAAGTATAGTGTAAGTAGACAAACTGGAACAGCATGTAATCCATCCAAGCAGAGTGGTGAGAATAATGTCTATTTTAAATCTTGTTTCCCAATTAACAATATCCCCTGCCTTCCTTTTTTAGACAATTCCTCCCCTTTCACTACCATGGGGTGCACTGCTTGTTTTGGGTCCCACTGCCTCCCTATATAGAGCATCTCAATGGACCCTGTCTCAATGGATCCTGATCTACTCTGTCTGTGTTTCTCTCTGTTAATATTTCAAGGCCATCTATACTAGAGATTACAGTCAATCTTCTCTGCCTTATTTCTGCTATTCTGTTTTTCTGCCATTGGTAGTCTATATTTCTGTTCCACTCCACTATCTGCCCTGTTCACTGAGGCCTCTCTGCCACTGTTCCTGAAATGCTCATATTCTTGTTCTCTCTCCCTAGAATGTCCTTCAGTATTTTTTGTAGAGTTGGACTGGTGGTCACAAATTCTCCTAGTTCCTCTTTGACATGGAAACATCTTGTTTCCCCATTAATTTCTAGAGAGAGTTTTTCAGGATACATCAATCTGGGCTGGAGATTTTTCTCTTTCAGCACTTGAATTATTTCACTCCAAGCTCTTCTTGACCTGATGGTCTGTGTTGAGAAGTCTGCCGTGATTTTGATGGGTTTTCCTTTATAGGTGATCTGTTTCTTTTCTCTGATGGCTTTTAATATTCTGTTCTTATACTGAATTTCTGGGACCTTGATTATTATGTGTCTGGGTATAGCTCTGTTTGGGTTGTAGGTGGCTGGAGTTCTGTATGCTTCATACATCTGCATATCATTTCCTTTTTCTACATTTGGGAAGTTTTCCTTAATAATTTCTGTGAATAGCCTTTGCAGTTCTGTTTTGACTCCTGCTTCTTCATTCACATGCTTTATTCTTAAGTTATAGATCCTCTTGTCATCCTCTAGCTTTGTATGGTTATTGCCTGCTCCCTTGTTATTTTTAAGAGATCTTCCCTTTCATGATCACACATTGCAAGCCTGTGTTCAATTTTTGACAGTCTATCTTTGGTTTCTTTCAAGCAGTTTTTCCAACTTTGTATGGAGTCTTTAGTTTCCTGGTAATCTCTTTGAATCTTCTTCATGAATTCTAGGTTTTTTTATATTCTTCATTAAACGTTCTCTCCTTTTGTGTTCCTCTATTCTTCTGTCTGTGTCCTCTTGAGAGATGCCCAGCCTTTCTTTTATTAATCTACTGATCTCTTGTTTAACTTGAATTAATATTTCAGTTTTGGTCCTGCTTACAGGTCCTGAAGATATCTCTTTATGTCCGCTACTGCTGTGTTTGATGTTGCATTTTTGCTGCCCTCAATCTCTTTTGTATTTAACTCTCCTGGATCAATGTTCTCAGGGTTGGGGGCTGGGTTTTTTTTTCTTATTTCTTCCTCTTGTCATGTTTTTGGTTCCTTCCATACAAGTTTACAGTGTAATTCCCAGACCCTTTTCTTGTTGGTTAAGGCTCCTCTAGAGGGTGCAGGCTAGGAACTTTTGCCCTCTGCAGTCTGCTATCAGAGATTAGAGTTCATGCACAGGCAGTGTGTGCTGGCTCCTCCCCTCCGGGCCAGTCAATCTTTGCAGTTCTTCACTGCATCAGTGTGTGCCAATCTCCGGGAGTTAATTTGTAGCGACTCACTGGGTCTTGGCCAGAGGTGCGGCCTAGTCCAAGCAGATTCCACCAAGAGAGGAGCAACCAACTGAAGCCACTTCCTTATGGAGTTAGGGCTCTCCTACCCAAATCCAACATGTCATCCAGTCAGTTTCCCCTTTCCCATGGGAGGGTCTTATTCCAATCACTCACCACGTGTTGATGCCAGTCCCTGAGAACCGCTGGGCTCCCAGACCTCTGACTTCAGCGCGGCTGCGGTGTGGATTCACGGTGCCTCTGGGTGGGTTGCATGTAGGACCGGTCCGGGCAAGCCACACACAGGGCTGTACAGCTCCATTCTCTGGCGGCTCAAGCCTGTGACTTCGGCGCGGATCGCTTTGTTAGGTCTCCAGTAGGGATTCAGGCGGCTTGAGGAGGGTGCTGTGCTCGCTGATCTTAGCTTCTCTTATGGTGGCCCCAGGACCTCATATTTGAGTGGTTTTTTTGCACTTTAGTTTCTTCGTGGGTTGTGAGAATCCATTTCTCTCTGTTTGGGTCTCTCCAAGGTGTTTTATTCTGGCATTTGGGCTGTCTCTCTCAGAGAGGATCCCTCTCCTGCTACCTACCTGTCCACCATCCTTGGACTTCCTCCCTGGCTTCTTCATCTTTTAAAGAGGGGGATCTGTAACAAAGGAGAGAGAAGTGTGGAGGAAGTGACTCACTAAGATCATTTCAATTTCTTAGTAGTCATGAAAAGGAACTTTTACTCAGGAGAAAATAAAGGATGTGCTGTGTGGGTGAGACCATCTGTCACTGATGATCTGGTATTCAATCAGTGGTTAGGAAGCATTTGAAAGAATAATTGTGTGAATCATTACAATAGCCTCATCACCGAGATGCTTCTCATGGTTATTCTTTCTTCCCATCCACCCTAAACATTGCCTTGGTTTATTTTTATAAAAACAGGTTCTCATCAAATCATACTCAAGTTAAAGATATATATATATATATATATATATATATATATATCTATCTATATATATCTATATATATGATTTCTCTCTGCTGAAAAAACTTCATCTCAAAGCTTTGTGATGACCACTGAGGTCCTCCATCCTCAGGGTGTTCTGGCCTCGCCAAGCTTCCCATTCTGGTATCAGCTGTCACAGCACACCAAAGAAACTCCGTCCTGCCTCTGTGCATGGCCTCTGTCCTGTGTTCCATGGAGACATGCACAGAGGTGGCTTCAGTTGCTGAGTGGCTGACAGTCCTCATGCACTTTGCTCTTGGACCAGCCCTATTCACAGATTCCCCCTCTGCCCAGCCCCTCATTTTCCTCAGAGCCACACTTTGCCTGTGTCCTACTCCTCTATCTCCATAGTCAAGTTAAAATGTGGGTTACTTACAAAAGATCAATAAGCAGACTAATTAAATACAGGTAATTGAAAAGAGAGTGTGGTCTGCAAATGTTATATCGTGTGTTGAGAGTAAAGACTGTGGCCTTTGATCTTCAGCTTTCTTTAGCTCTGGCTTGGACTAGAGAGAGTCCGTGAGTGCTGCAAACTTCTCAGAGCTAAGCGTAAGGCCCTGGTAAAGTGCAGGGCTCTGGAGAAGAGAAGGTGTTGAGAAAGTTGAAATGACCTGAGAGAGTAAGGAGGGTTCTTTGCACACCAAACTTGCTAACAGGTAGGAGTTTGGGAGAATTGGATCTGGTAATTGTGGTCTAAACTAATTGCCTGCCTAGCTGAGCCATGTTATCCATCAGTCAGCTGGAATTTACTAGATTTCTCTGGTCTGGATTGGGTTGACTCATGTAAACTAGAATGAGTTTCCTATTGGACTCAGTGCTCCACAGGATTAATCAAGCTTTGACTTTGTCTACTGTAATCAGGTCAGTAGCTGCTCCCTGCTCATAAATGACTCCTTGCCTTCAGTTGGCTGGAAGGGTTTGGCATTTTCTGGCTCACACGTCTTCCATCAATACCAGAGCTCCACTGTCTCCTAGGTAAGGCTGCCAGGCTGAGGCCCAGCAACCAGTGGTCACTAAATACTTAATGACCTGCTATGTGTGTCATAGCACCTTGGTCACATTTCAGGCTATGCCCTTGACCTTATCTTCAAAATACTCTGCTGTAAAATTTATGCGACTACTTTCCATTCTTTAATTCTCTTAGTTAACATTTTATAACACAGCAGAAAAGTGCTTCAGGAAACACAAGATGGGGTCTAAAAGGTGACAAAGTTAAGACTCATAGGTCCATGGCCTTTTCCATCCCAACGAGAATAACGTTTCATCTGCATGACTTTGCCTAGCGCTGTTCTTCCTGAAGTTCCAATCTCTCCCACTCTGGTCACAGATAGTGATTGTGCCTCCTCACACTCTCATTGATGGAGACATGTGACTGGCTGTAGTCAACGCACTAAAAGCAAAAGCATGAACATTAGTACCTTGCTGGAATATTTGTGTCAATGTGAAATCCTTTGAGAGGTCAGTTTTCCCTTTGGTGCTACTAAATTAGCCTGGGTTCTCCAGAGATACAAAATATATTGTGTAGTAATACCTCACTACATGAATGCTTCTGTTCGCAAACAATTGGGCAAAATTTTGCTTTCACTTGCAAACTCTGCATCTAGTGACAAATATGACCACAGCTATCTTCCCCACACAAACACAAACGCAGCCATTTTTCCCAAATTCATGAAACAAATTGAGTTCATAAACGGAGGTACCGGTGTATATTCAGGAATTTATATGGATTCCTGACAGTGTATACACACACACACACACACACACACACACATATACACATATATAGTTGTGTGTATCTCTCTCTCTCTTTATATTTGTGACAATAGTATTATAATACATTCATGTATTTTATACTTGTATAAGTTCTATTCTGAGTCTAAGGTATAAGGCCGACTACCAATGTCCAAAGTCAGAGGCAGTCAGAGTGGCGGCTCACTGATCACCCCAGAGAGCGGTGCTGTCTCTGAAACTTCACACTGGTTTCTGCTGGCAGAAAGTGCATTTAGTGGTGGCTGTGGCAAGAGTGGCCTTGATAAGTGGAAGTCGATGTTGCCGAGCACTTATGCTCTAAAACTGTCTCAGTGGCTTTGTTTATGAGCTCATTGGATGAGGACACGGGTGGCTGACTGGAATCCACAGAGAAGGCCATTTTACCTATTTGATGATTGAAATCTGAGGGTCAAACCCAAGGCCTTTGGCACAGAGGGCAAGAGCTCTACCACTGAGCCACATCCTCAGCCCCTTCCCCAAATATTTTGACACCAGCTTTCCAATCCTGGTTCTTCTGAGTCCCTAACTGTCCAGTCAAATTATTGGCTATGTTAAGTAAATTAATATAAATCCTCATGTCTGGCCAGTTCTTCTTTGAAGAAAATTGTACCACCAGGTACACTGAAGTCCTACCCACTGGGAGGACTTTTCTTCACCATTGTCTTTCTAGTATATTTCAGAAAGGGGTCATAGTACTGTACCCATCCTGATTATCAGGCAGAATCATCTGTGAATCAGGCCCGAACTGAGTCTTCTCTTCCTCTCTCAACCAATAGGGTGAAATTCCCAATCAGGCGGTAGGTACAGCTTAGAAAAGAGAAGGCAATGTTTCAGGAATCGGGACTCCTTGGACATTTGGACCACTTCTTTATGTAACTAACTTGTGCATGTAAGGCCTGATCAGGTCTGATCATATATTATACTGCTTCTATTTGATGACAGAATTCCTCTGTGTATGTCCTAACTGTATGACTTGGTGGGATAGATAATTATCAGTTCGCTTTTTTACATTAGATTTTATTGGTACATTTTTTACATAACAATCACATTCATCATAGAGAATTTGTACCCGCATATGATATAACTTGTTTTTTCCCATTTCTTTCCTTCCTTTTAACCCTTCCTCCCCTCCCCATTTACAAACTTTGTTTCCATGTTTTCCTTCTTTTCTCATTTTTTAACTTTTCCCGTTTTCCTTTCCCTCTCCCTTCTTCTTGTTCCCCTACGCATTTGAGCATTTTTCTCCTATTTCAAAATGCATTTTGGTTCTAGAAAAAAATGCAATATTCACACATGCATATCTGATTTATTTCACTTAAGAATATGGACTCAAGGTACATTCATTTGCCTAGAAATGTCTTGAGTGTATCCTTCTTTATGGCAGAGTACTACTCCAAAATCACATCTTCTTTATCCATTTGCCGGTTGATGGGCACTTGGGTTGTTTCCAAGATTTGGCTATTATAAACTGTGCTACTATGAATATGGGTGTGTGTATGTCACTATGGTATGATGCTTTTAATTCCTTCAGGAAGATACCAAGAAGGGAAATAGCTGGGTCATATGGAACCTCGGGTCCTAGTTTTTTGAGAAATCTCCACACTGATTTCCATAATGGTTGCACCAGTCTACACTCCCAACAAAAATGCAGAGGGGCTCCTTTTTCCCCACATCCCCTCCAGTATTTGTTATTCGTTGATTTCTTGATGATTGCCATTCTTTCTGGGATGAGATGGAATCTCAGTGTTGTTTTAATTTGCATTTCTCAGCTTATCACTGATGTCGAACATTTTAAAATATATTTATTTGCTTTTTGTATTTTTTTAATTGAGAAGAAGAAATTTGGGAGGTCTGACTTTTTTGAGTTCTTTGTACGTTCTTGATTGTAATCCTTTATCTGAGGAACTTTATCTTAGCTGGCAAACATTTTATTCCCAGCTCATGGGCTGGGTTGTCTTTTTATTCTGTTGGTGATTTCTCTTGCTGTGCAAAAACTTTTTAATAAGATGAGATCCCAGCTGTTGATTCTTTGTGATAGTTCCTGTGTGATCAGTCTTTCATAAAGTCTTTTCCTACACCAGTGTCTTCAAGAATTTTACCTGTTCTGTCTTCCATCAGATTTAAAGTTTCTCTTTTTAATATTTAGATCTGTGAACCATTTCAACTTAAGTTTAGTGCGTAGTGAAAGATATGGGTCAAATTTTAATCTTCGAGTCCTCAGTTCATAATGGATGGCTGCTGTTGCATGGTACTTTGGTGGCTCATGGTGAAGCATTTAGTTGCTGTTAAGGCCCAGTAAAAAGTAAAGGGCTGTTTCTCAAAAGAACAGCTATCTGCAGAGAATGGCAGGGTTTGCTCCAAAATCCTAAAGGTCTACACTGTTTTTCATTTATAGAGATTTGTCAAAAACGCCCATCACAATCCCTATTTGCTAGCCTCTCCTTGGGTACCCTTGGATCTTCTGGGTCATATGGTCCGTTGGTCAGAGCAGTTCGCATAGCACCCTAAAATCTCTCTTATTCTGGACTGCACTCAAAAGTGGCAGCTTTCCGAGTCATTCAGTGAATGAGCTGGAGTGCAATATCCAAATAAGGACTGGGTAACCTTCAAAAATCCAAATGCGGCCCCTTCACTTTAGGCCTCTTTTTCTTGTGGATGAGGTAAGATGCAGAAGTATACTTTGTCTTTTGAAGAAATATTTCAACATATTCCACAACACTAGACCCATCAGAATTTACCTAAGGTAGAAGGTTTGTGAACTTTTTTTGTATTTCTTTCCCACTTTCTGACACACAAATGTCACACTGAAAAGTCTAGAGTAGATGCTACTTCTCATTCAGAGATCCAAATAGCATAATGTTTTCAGTGTAATAGACTGGAGTGATACCAGAGTGATACCTTATGGCCAAGAAATGCAACCAAGTTCTTTGTGAACTGCATTGTGACATAGGGCTGGAAAGTTCATGTATCTCTGTGATGCGACTTTTACTGTCAGCCTTGTCACCTTAAGAACACGGCTTTGGATGGGCCTTACAGACGGATATGGAGGAAAAGACACTTGCCAGATCAATAGATACAGTACTTACCGGGTGCCAGGGGATGTGTTAATTTTCTCAAGCAATGACACTGCATCTGGTACAACAGCTGCAAATTGGAGTCACCACCTGGTTAAACTCATAATAATCCACTGTCAACTCCAAGATACATCTGTCATTGACCAAAGAGGTGAATTGAATAGGCTGTGAGAATCCACACCTGTGTTTGTCTTGGTTCTCTAAACATACAGGACCAATATGATAACTATGCCTATATTTATATCATATATTTTTATATATAAGTTTAAATATAATAGGATATTGCTCATGTATTATGGAGGCTGAGAAATCCCACAGTCTGCAGTTGGTAGGCTACTGACCCTGCAAAGCTGTTGGTGCAGTTCTCATCTAAGTCTGAACACCTGATACCAAGAGAGCTGAGTATATAGGTTCCGATGTGAGCCAGAGACTGAAGGCAGAAACCAAACCAAACCAAACCAAAGCAAACCAAACCAATGTTCTTGCCTAAAGACAGAGAGCCAGAAAGGACTAGCATTTTTCTCTCCATAGGCTGGTTGGGCCAGACCTTCAGTGGATTTGATAAAGGCCACTCATTGTTGAAGGCAATCAGATTTTCTCAGTTGACCCATTCAAACGCTAATTTCTCCTAGAGACACCCTCAGAGACACATACCTAGAATATGATTTAAACAAATATTTGGACAACTTTTGGGCCATTCAAATTACATGAAATTAAGCATCACAGCTACTAGACTTGGCAGTTCTCTAGACTTGGAAACTATGACAGTGATGATAACAAAGATACGGGGCAGAGCCCACAGCCGACCTACCATAGACACGCAACGCTAGCAAGAAATCAGTCTTTATTGCTGCCAGTGTATTATCAAGTTTTTGTTACTGCAGCATAACATCTCCCTGGTGAAATAGTGGTTACGAGGGAAGAATGGGTGGGGTGGAAATGGGGAGTTACTTCTCAGTGGGCATAAAATTGTAGACAAGCAAGATCAGCAGACTCCGGAAATGTACTGCACAACCTTGTACCTGGAGCCACTGGCCATATATTGTAGACTTTAAAAAGTTGTTAGAGGGCTGGAAATATAGCTCAACAGCACAAGTGCCTGCCTAGAAAGTTCAAGGCTCTGAGTTCAATTTCTGGTACAAAAAAAAAATTTGTTAGAGTTTAGGACTCTAGTTAAATAGTCTTATCAGAAAAAAAAATAGGTCCCTCTTATTTTCTCATCATTCTTGTTTATTTTTTGAGAATATTTATCATGATCTGTTACATTTAATTTGTTTTTTTATGTGTTTATTGTTGTTCTCCACACTAGAATGAAAGCTTCTAGAGGAAAGAATCTTGTCATCATTAAAATGTTCATAGGCTGATTTCACCATATATTTGAAGGATGAATTCTTACCTTGCAAATGAAGACAAGGGCTTAGAGGACACATGACTTCCCAAAGTAGGCAGATAATGATTAGATTTTCTGTTTAAGCAGTTTGTGCTTTGATACCACATAGTGTAGACTTTCCTGTTACCACCTGAAAAGCAGGAAAAGGTAATTTAAATGCATTTCTTTTTTTAACCAGAATACTGTGGACTTTCCTTTTCTCTCACCACTAAAACAAAGTGGCTTTGCAACACCAGCAGCCCGGCTAGTTTCATCATTTTTCATATTACAAAATGTTATTAAACTGCACCACACAGATAAGTGCTAGAAGAATTGCCAGGTTATTTTCCTATCATAAAATTAGCCAATTTGCCTGTGTATGGGATTGGAAAAGACGCAAAGCATCCCATTCAAGTGATTAACCTCTTAGTTAATAAAAGCAACAATTTCATGTGTATAAATAATATAATAAAAGGAACATTTATATCAAAGTTATGTAGCCGTCCCTTTCCCCTACTCATCTCCTTAATTAGCAAATAATTCGTCAAACTCTGAAAAGAATTGTGCTCCCACCTACATTTCTGCTTCCAATTATTATGAAATAGGAAGGCAAGCACTTTCTCCCTTTGGAAGACCGAAGATAAGGAAATTCTTTGGAGCTTTGCAGAGTCTGTGCTTGGCCAGATAGAGAGCCCAGCTGGGCTGGGCCATGGTAGGGAACTGAGCAATGCTTCTTTAGATCCTGAAGAATTAGGCTTGTCTTTTTGGGTCGATCTCTTGTACTTGAAGTTCACATACTGTTTTTTCCACTAGAGTGTCCATAAATATGACCTGTTGTGAGTGAGACTTTCAGTCGGAGAAATGGGCTGTGCAATGCAGCCAGTTGGCTGACAGTTTTAACATGACTTTTGCATCAAATGAGTTGCACAGATCCATTTTTGCAATGCTGATGAGCCACAATTCTTGGACACAGAAATGTCCTTTTATGTTGTAAATTATGTAAGATTATTGCTGAAAATTTCTTGTGGGAGCTGTAATTTTTCCCCCTTTGGACTTCTTCATGTGTGGAAAAAACCCTACATTAGATATAAATTAATATACTCTTGGGCTGATGACCTTTGGTTTTTTGCCTTTTACCTTTAAATTGAGGTAGAATAATGCCCAACGTAGTGCAATTTGCCTTTGCAAAACTCTTATATGTATGTCACTATAATTCCCAAGGATAGTCTTGCTAATAAATCCCATTAAAAAAACCCTTTTTCAGGTCATTTTGGTTCCTCTCACGAGTTCTGTTTAGAATTTTATTGTTATCCGTAGCAAGTCTTAACTTTGTGGTAGATGGAACACAGAGGTTGTGTACCGAACTTACAATAGCAGTGTTTATACCTGGGGTTTCTTTATTTTCCCTCTAATGCATTAGATTTTTATGGAAAAAGACAAAACAGTTACTGCCTCCTTTACTGCAGTTTTTTGAACAGCCTCTTCAGCTTGAGGTTTACAGGTGCCAAAGAATCATCTTAATTTGCAGATTGTAAGAGCCCTGCTTTCTTGGCCTTCATGCTAGCGCCAAGCAAAGGAAGAAATGGAACTATCAGCAGCATATTTCTAACTAACTCAGTGGGGAAATTTTCCTTCTGAGTCCAGACGGAGCAAATGACCCAACTGAGCGGGTGAAATGTTGTGAATGAGATGCATTCTTGAGCTTTCATGGCCTCTCTTGTCAGTTAAGTCGGTTAGCTTTATCTCTTCTGCCATTTGAAGTTTGTAGCATACGCCTTCTGTTTTAAAATATAGTCTGAAGACAAGACAACTTAATTTCTCTCTCAAAATTTCCCTTACTCTTTTTCAAATAAATAAACCATTCTTCACCCACTGCTTAAGAAACAGTGTTGTGAATTCTGGTTCTTTCTGCTACTTATGGCTGCTCTGCAGAGACAAAGAAATTTCTGTAGAAATGAGCACTGGGAAAAGAATTGTACTGGAAATGGATTGATTGGACTTGCTAAAGCAAATATGTCTTAATCTTAATTAGCCAGCTTTTGACATCTGGAAGTGGGAATTGCCTGCTCCGCCACATGAGTATTTGATATAATCAGTGTCCTCGGGGTGGTTACCCTGAGAATTTTTCTCCATAGAGTAAATTCTTTCTACCAGATACTGCTGCAATATCCCAATCCACAGCACTGAAACGTTGATCAAGGTCAGGACAAATGGGCTTGGACAAATTTCTAGTTGAGAAGGGCAGCTATTTCTCTACAATGAACTAGAGAGTTACTCTTCCTTATCTAGAAAGGCAGATTCTTCAGAGCAAGCAACAGATTTGTAGGTTTCCTCCCAGGCCATACTGAGCAGGAGGAGAGGCTTATCTAGCCAGCCTGATCAGCTGGGCACCTTCCTCTCCTTGGGTCCATCCCCAATCTGATGATTAGCAGGTTTCAGCTAATGACTGGAGAAGAAACTCCTGCAAACCACAAAACACTTGTAACACTGATGTTCATGTCCCCTCTTCTTGACCCCCAATCTCTCTTCTCCTCCTAGTTCTGCATTTCTCTAGTTCCTTTCCATTCTTTGACCTCACCTCCAAATGCTAGCTTGCCATTGTCACAGCTCTGATCTCAGTCACCTTAATAGTAGAAAGGGAACACAGGGAGGACTATTTACTGATGATCTATGGTATTCAGTCCTTGCTTAAGAAGGCACAGACATATTATTGCATTTGAAACCCAGTTGTGGTGTGAACAGCTCCATATCACAGATGAAAATATAGAGGTTTCTAGAAACCAGACGGTTTGCTTAATAGAATACAGCAAGTAAGGAGTAGGATCAGAATTGAGATACAAGTGCATCTGACTTCAAGAGACTTTCTCACAAAATCCTCTCAACTTACATAATGTCTTAAACTCAGCTAAAATCTCTTAATTCACAGACTTTCTGGGCCCAAGTGTTCAGTCAGAGGTGGGTTAGACAAATTTCAGACTTAGGATCATGACTTTCAAATCCTTCCACACTGTGGCCTGCCTCCTTTGCCTCTGTGTGGGGATCTGGTTCTGATTGTGATTGGTAAAAGGTTCTTGCTCTAGTATAAATTACTGTACAGTTATGGCAGTGGTCTAACATGGCGGAAGGCCAAAGTGGGAACCCTTATCACTTCCTGCTTCTTCTTCAGCCCTAATTGCAACTCCTCTTCCTGTTTGCATGCACAGAGAATTTCAATCAGTTCCTCACACGTCATCAATATCCGCCCCATGTGCCACTTCAATCAGAGGTCCTCTAACCCTCTGCCTCTCTGTATCTGGTTGAAGGAGACAGCCCAGCCGCCATGGGTTGTGTGCTCCTTCCTATGTCCCCAAGTCAATAAGCCTGTTCCTTTTGTACTTTTGCTTCTCTTTTGCGCCAGAATACTCTAACAATTGGGCACGACCAGGAGGACATAGCTGATTTTGTATCATTCCTCGGTTACACTAAATGACATTTGTGTGCCTGCTCCTTTCAATCTGTCCGCTTTCTGTGACACCGAGGCTTTGCAGGGATTGACACATTTGCCTTTTTAACCCTGGGCCTATTCATCAACATCAGAAATTACCTGGACTGTTCTATTCTGCCATAGCCAGGGTCCTCACGGAGAAGCTCACATTATGCCTGGGTTCCACAAGGACATGAGTGTCATAATCTTCTAAAACTCTGCCCAGTCTTTTTTCTACTTTGTTTTGCTTTTTTTTTTTTTTTTTTTTGGTCTGTCACTTTTATGCTATTGGCTGCATCTTTCTTCCACTATTTTTTCAGTCTGCACATATGCTTTCATTTCTTACATTTGACTAACACAACAGGATGTGGAGTGGGATTTTTTGTGGTCTCAGAGCTAGAATCTAGAGGTGAACCAAGTAGGCACTAATGAGCCCATCTAAAGAGATCTTCTGTGCTATTTTCTCAGACTGCCATCATAAAATACCACAGACTAGGTGGCTAAAGCAACAGAAATTGATTTCCTCTCAATTTTGGAAGCTGGGAGTTCGAGGCAGTGTTGGTTTGCTCTGATACTGCTCAGCTTGGATGACAGATGTCCAGGGGTTCACCCTGCATCTTCAAATGGTCTTGTCTGTCTGTCTGTGCCCTAATCACAAAGACACCAATAATTTTGAACTAAGGCCCACCTCGAGGATCTCATTTAACTTTAATAATCTCTTAAAGACCCCCCAATACAGTCACATTCCTAGGTTTGGATTTCAACATAAGAATTTTGGAGAGGATTCAATTTACCCTATAACAGGATCCACTCTGATGGTGTCCAGAGAGTATTTTGGAGCTTCCAAAAGTGTGGACATGCCATCTTTGCTACCTTCAGTCAGTCAACCCCATGAAGTAAATGAATCAATCACTGGGTAGATGAATGAGGGCATAGGAAGGTACTCAGCAGGAGTAAGAAAGTTTACCCCATCTGAAGGTGACAGCCAAAGATTACAGTCCCAGCACTTTAGGAAGCTGAGGCAAAAGAATTGTAAATTCAAGCCCAGCCTGTACAATGTAGATACTTAGCAAAACTGTCTCGAAATTTAAAAAAAACAAGCTGGGGATTAAAGTAAAGATCTTGGGTTTAATCCCCAATAACACACACACACACACACACACACACACACACAGAAAAAGTATGAAATGTTTCTTTTACCTATAAGCAACATGAAGGTTTAATCTCTTAAATACCAAGAGAATCCCTGGACAGGGCTGGATGTACCTGTAAGGAGCAGTGGTGATCACCGCAGCCTGGCTGAGCACTTGCAGAGTTTCACTGTGGTTCCCAGTGGAAAGAAATCGAGCACCATGGGGAAGTTCATGAGAGCCTATGATTTTCCCTCAAGTCTGGAGACACCCATGACCCTAGTGACTGCTGTTCATTTTGTTCTCTCTGTAATCTCCTAAAATTGCTAAATTGGGTCACTGGGCTATGGTTGGTTTCTAGGAAGAGCAGGTGGGGAGAAACAGATTTACTTTCCTACTGTCAGTTCCACTCCCTGAGACCTGCAGAGATTATGGAGAATCTTCTTTGCCTTCAAGATCTCAAGCAAAGAACCCTGGGTATTAACCAGGAGTCATGAATCACAGGAAAAATCAAGCAATTAGTGAGAGTTAAGCCAAAGGGAAGTTTTGAGGAGAACTCAATGGTGGCAGAGACAAAAGGAAACCGTGATTGATCTCTGAAGAGGTCCTCCGTTCATTGGGGGCTGTGCCAAGAAAATTGGGAACACCATCTAAACATAGGGAGCATTGCACAGAAGATGGTGGCAGAGCGAGGCAGAAGGAGAGCAACCCAGAAATCAGCCAATTGCAGGAGACAATGTCTGGCATCTCTTTATCTTTATTCCCTGCTTCAGCCCACTGCTGGGACCAGAGATCTAGAAGCAAGAGAAATGTGAGGTAACCTGGAGAAGACCCTCCCCCCCACACCAGCTCTGCGGTCAAGGGAGAGGAAGAGTGAGAAGTCTACATAATCCCCTCCTTTGACAGCGATGCCCCTCAGTAGGAAAGTTACACACTAGGTTGGACAAGTGACTACAATGTTAGAGTAGACTGATTTGAGTAACTCGTAGCTGAAAATGCCTGGAAAGCTGTGAGCTTTGCTGGGATATGGAGGCTACATGAAGGTAGCTATTTTTGGAGAACCATATAGCTGTTGTATCTAAATACAATTCAGGCTGTTCAATCATAAATTGTGTCTGATTGATGTTGAAAAGCCACAGTGAATGTTATTAATGATTGGCAAGGATATCTCTTTGTTCATTCCAAGTCATTGGTTAGATTTTAGTTGCAGTGAGATTAAAATAGACACTTGGGAAGTACATTTTTTCTTGCTTCAGAGTGGATTTACTTGATTCATAACATTAGCTGCAAGAGGTTGAACTGAAACATTTGAGATCCAATTGAAAGAGATTAGACCGAAAAATTAATTCTTTATTTTATTTCTCCTTGTCTTAGACAATGGGATAGAGTTGACGGTATCACAGCTTGGATGATCTGGGTCCTAGTGATAGCTCTATGTATGACTCACCACCTGTATCAAAGCAGTCACATTTTGGAACTTACAGTGTCTTGATTTCTTTCAGTTATTATCCTGAATCAGCAAGCATTTACCAAGGCTGTGAGGCAAGTGGGCTTCAGAATGAGACCTTGTAGGTAAGAATACGGATGTTGCCACTTATTGGGTGTGTGATTTTTGTCAAGCTACTCATCCTTTTTGAAGCACTAGTTTCTCATCTTTAAATGTGGATGTGGCAATTGAACCAGATGCAAAGCATTAGTAGAATCTCTTTTCTAAAACAGAGTATTTGAACTATGCAATGTTTAAAATTTTTCCAGTTCTGAAAGTCTATTCTGTATAACCCCACAGGGACGAGAATGGATTGCAACAGAATCAGGTAGCTTTGGATTATGAAGAAGACAGAATTCTCCAGGTTAAACACCAGATACAGTATTCAAAGATGTTCTGGATTTATCCTCCTAATTAGATGTAATGACTAATAATTTATCTGGTTGGATGATTTTTCTGTGATTCTGCTGAAATTTTGAGAGTAAGTTAATCAGTGGTTTTCAAACATGAATTCAAGAATAAGCAGCAATAGATCCACCTGAGGAGACTTCTATAGTTTTGTGTAAATTTGTATCCTTACAGACTTCTTGTCTACTCTTTGTTTTTGTAAATTACTGAGTGTTAGACTCTCTATATATAATTTTAGATTTCTCTATTTCTTATTTCTGACAGTTTTTGCTTCAAGTATTTTGGAGCTCTGTTATTATGTGCTTATTCATTCAGAATTTTTTTGCTTGATGAATTTCCACTATTATTGTGACATATGCCTCGACATCACTGCCTTGCCTTGAAATATATTTTGTCTGTTACCCATATGACTGTACCAGCTTTCTTATGATTAATAATATATAATACATTCTATCTATTAACCAGTATGTATCTTTCTATTTAAGAAATCATTTAAAATAATATGCATTTGGATCTTTTTATATAGTTCAATAATCTCTGCCTTTCAATTAAAGTGATATAGTACATTTACATTTACATTTACATTATTAGTGTCATCAGATTTAAGTTTATCAACTTGCTACTTGGTTTCTTTTCTTGTGTGTGTGTGATATTTGCTATTTTTTACCTTCCCTTTTTCCCTTCACTGGGATTTTTTTCAGTATAATATTTTATATTTAATATTGGCATCTTAGCTATATTTCTTTTTAAAAATTTTTAAGCTGCTCTGGATCACATTCTGTATCCCTGGCTTATCAGAGTCTGTGCTGGGTTTCTGTTATACCACATCACATATAAGAAATGTACAATGGCATATTTCTGTTTGCCCTATTACGGTCACATGTTCTCAAGGATGTGTAAATCCTATGTTAATAGTTTTTTTTAAACCATCTAATAAAGAAAGTCAAATGAGAAGATGTATTTTTTTGTTTGTTTACCTGTAACATCTTAGCATTTTCCATTTTTTCATGTAAGACTGTGTTCTGGAATCATTTCCTTTTCAGTCTGAAAAATTTCTTTAATTTTTTTTTTTTTTGCAGTACAGGTTTATTGTTGATAATTTTTTCCCAGCTTATGTTTATTGAAAACTGTCATTGATTTCATTCATTTCAAAAGGACAATTTTAGCTGGATGTAGAATTCTAGACTGACCGCTATCTTTCTTCCACTGCTTTTAAGACGTCACTCCACTGTCCGCTGCCTTGGATTGTTCCTGAGGAGAAATTCCCTCCCATCCTTACTGTTGCCCTGAATGGAATATGTCTTTTTTCTTTTGCTGTCTTTAAGGCTGTCTCATCACTGTTGGCATTCAGTAATGTTACCTTAGTACACCTAACTAGGTTTTCTTTATGCTTACCCTGCTTAGATTCTGTTGAGACTTCTTGAATCTGTAGGTTGATATAAAATTTTGGGATATAGTTGATGCTTATTTCTCAAAATAAGATTTTTAGTTCTTAATTGTTCCCCAACCTTCCTCAATCACTCTTTCTTTTATTTCAGTAATCTAATTTCACATCACATAAATGATAATATGGCAATTAAAACAAGATGAATTGTATTGCTATAGTTAAAAAGATTCAATTATTATTTTTCTTTTTAATAGTATTTTTCTTGAAGTTTGCAAAATGGCTGTGTTATTTTTGGGAAAAGGCCATTATTTTGCAGATAAATTCTGATGACAATGATTTGCATGAAATGCTAATATATGTGGACATTGTGTTAACTGTTTTGTGTGGGATATTTATCATGACATTCTTCTCAATAAGTCCTATGATTAGGATCAATTTTCTTATGCTCATTGTAAATCTCCTGCATGCAGAGCTGAAGTGAATATGGAGCTCACTGTTTTGTTTCTCCCATTCCATGTGAGAAACAGTTCATTCATTCTAAGAGGACAATGAAAATGCCCTAAAACAGTTCCTTCGTACGTATCTTCCAGTTTTATGCTTGACTACAGTAGGTAAGTGTTGTACCTGTTACTTTATCATTGCAGGACACTGAGGAAAGTTTTGAATATACAGATTACAACATTTTTAAAGTGGTACCTCCTGATGCACTCTTTATGGAGGACTTCGAAAGTGTCCCTCTTTATTCTAATGTAGAATCAGGACCCACTAAGGCTTATGACTGTCCCAAGTGATATCAGGCCCTGATCGCTGTGTCCTTAGGACATTCTGCAGAGCATTATGGAAGGGTGTCGACTGACACTCTTCACCACATCCTTCTACGAGATTAAGCATGAACTAGTTGCCCTTTTCCATCACAGAAGATTTCTTAATTTCCAGACTATTTTCAATCTTTATACTTCCTTATTTCTAATGATTTCTAATATTTGAGTAAATAATGCCTTATGTTCTTAGTGTTCACAGCTTCAAAATCTAATAGACACTTACTAAATCCCCTGTTAGTCATCACTTAACCAGGCTATACATATTTAATTATTTTAGTGTACCCCATAAATCAACCTCTTGAATTTCCCACTTAGGCTGATTGTAATATCTCATCCTGTCTCTGGGCTGGAGTGAAGGAGTCCAGAACAGAATAGTTTTCTTTTAGCTATGTTTTCCTGAGGATTAAGACAGATATTCATCATCTCCAGTTATAGCTATTTGATCTGGAATTTTTATTCTATAAAGATACAGGCTTGCTTATTACTGTTATATTTAATTATACTGTGACTAAACTTTTGCCTTTTTTGTTGCATGAAAATATTAAATGTTATATTTTTAATTAAAAAAATTAAAAATACTTGCACATTCTTCCAGTGGAATGAATCCATTAAAAATCCAGTGTGCTTCATGATACAATTTTAGTGTTCCTAGATTTTTCTGCCATTTCTGGCACCTGGCATTTCTTCCTTGGAAGTTTTTGATTGTAGACTATAATACTTTCAGAATAATGAGAACTCAGATGCCACAAATCACCCAAAGCCAAACATCAGTTTCTTTGGCCAGTAAAGCATGCCCAGCTAGCTGATGGCTTTCAGAGGGGCTGACAAAAAGCCTTAGATAATGCACTGAGGATTGTACTGTTTAAGGCCATCACAGTGTGCTGTAATTATTGTGGCAGGCTCCTTCCTGTCTAGAATATCTCCCCGAACAGTCGGTAGTGTGTCTTGAGGTTGACAGGTGGCTAGATTCCCCTCTGTGTTAGCGAGGACGTTAGATGTTGCCAGGAGAATTTAAAGCAACATACTCAGTTTCTTAGCACATGAATTGTTCTCATTTTCCCCTTAGCTCTGTGCAATATGCATTTCTTAGGCACATGCGCCTCCCTCAACCCCCACCCCCCGAACTCCCCTTCTCACCAAGGCACATCGTCCAATTTGCCGGCTGCCCTGGGAGCCATCCTTACCGTGCCCCTCAACAGCTCTGTGCCCATGTTTTATGCAAAGATGTGAGCAGCTGGTCACCAAGCCCCTGAGAGTCAGAGGCTTTTGTGTTCCAAAGCCTCTTCTTGGCCTCTTTTTCCCTCCTCTCCTAGCTTTGAGGCCGTGTGATCTTTCCTCAGCGTTCCCTCATGTCAGGAATTGCTGTTTTTTACATGCCAGGCATCCATGCTGAGGAATGCTGAACTTTCCTAGAAAGTTGTTGATAAACACAAGGACTAGTTTATAGAATGTCTGGTACTGAATAGGTCCTTCTGGCTGAGCTTTTGTTCAGCCCTTCTAAAGCAGTACTGTATGGCCAGGCAGAAAATCTGAAGTGGTTACTAAAGAATAATGGATGGATACAGGGGTCACAGTCCAGACCCTGTTATGAGGCTTAAGTTAGATAGTGTATGTAAAATTCTAAAACAGCAGAGCTGAGTAGATGAACCGAGGCCCTGTAGTCAGATTGCTCACAACCCAAGCAATCTGTTCTGCCACTTGGATCCTTGTGACCTTGGGCAAGGTCACTCATTCTCAGTTGTTTCATGAGCAAAATAGAAATAATAATAGTTCCCACACTAGGGTTGTGATACAGTTTCAACAAGTTAATAGGTCTAAAGCATGTTAAGAAGTTGTGCATATAATTAATGCATAATAAAAGCTCAATAAACAGTAATCAAAAATAATAGTGCAGTAATAATAGTATTATCTTTACTTTTAGGCACTTCAACACTTCACCAGCTTCTATAGAAAACTGAATTATTTTGGGTGATCAAGGGCAGCTCATAAAGTTGTAGATGCAGAAAATCAAGTAAACTCTCCAGTCCAAAATCTGGGTCTGCTGTGGTACAGTTCATGGTGGGAGGATCCTGGTAATGCCATTTGACAGCGATGCCTGAGTATCTCACACAGTGGGGATGATGGCAGAGAATTCAAGATACAGGGTGTGGCTAACATGAAGCCTGAAGGTTTCTGCCCTGATAATAGTAAAGTATAGCTAGAAAACAGGCTTGCTAGCTGGTTTTTGTAATTCCAAAGGAAACTGGAAAGACCATAAACAACCAATGCTTTTCTGTTTCAAGCAAATTCAGGAAGAATCAAGAGGACCAGTCTTTAAATACAGTGATTCAGTCCTTAAATGCAAAACAGGGCTCCATGATTGCGCATTCAGTAGGAAATCTGCTGTCCAGAAGGGTTGCACAATGGTACAGAAAACCTGTAAAACTGCAAAGCTGTTGTTAGCACTTGGGCATGGAGAAATGGTTTTAGAAGTCCATCGGGGAGATTTCCTTGCACATTTTGTGCAGGGAGGTCTGCAAGCAGACTTTCTGTCCAGGTCCCTCTTTACCTATACCTTTTAATTTTGCTGGCACTCATTATGCAAAGTGTTCTCACTAAGTAGGCAGATGAAGAAGCATACTGAGGGCCTGAGTCCTACACAAAGCCAGGGCTGGGTAGAGTCAAAGTTAGTCATCCTCTTTGAAAAGAAGCAAGATGCTCACCAGAATGGAGTCTGCCTCAAAGAATAGTTTGTGTAGTTCAGTTCAAGGTCTAGCTGAGGTTTGGGCTGCCTCTGATCTCATCTGACCCTGAGAGACAAGATAGAGATGCACTACTCTCTCCTATTATCATTCTCAATGGGAACTGTGTGGGCAGCTTCCATTATGCCAGGCCAAATTTAGACGAATGAAAAGGTCGACTAAGTAATTATTGATTTTATATGTGTGCATAAATTAGAGCATGGAGTCCTTTAGTCACTGCTAAAAATAAGCCTTCTATAGATTGGGTTTGAGAGGCAGAGAGGCCAGCGTAACAAGGATAAAGCAATGGCTGTGGTGGTAAATCTGTATGTTGGATAACCATTCCCTTATGGCTGTCAGGATAGTTCAGGACTTAAATTTTAAAAACTATCATATGGAGCATTTTTGATATCTGTAAGACGATTGGACAGGGCCAACTAAAGCCATTCTTTCTCTTTAATCATAAAAATGATATTGGCCATAATCCTTTTAGCAACAGGCTTCTCTCCTGTAGCAGTGACTTATGAACGCCAGTCTGAGGAGAACTCTTTAACGTATTAGTTTTCTTTTAATTATGCAGCTGCAGCAGCAAATCATGCATGGTTTCATGGAGCTTTGCAAATTTGCCATTGGTTCTGGGAAGTAGAGGATTTATTTGAATACTGTGGAGCAATTTGCTCTGGTTAGATGAGAAAAAACATACCCTTCTATCTTACAAATGAAGAGCTGGTATTTGAGTGGGAAATTCCAAGAATTTAATAATCAAATCAGCCAAGGCTGTTAATTAAAATTGATGAGTCCTAAGCATTTATGTAATGCTCTACAATGTTGTACTGCTGGAAAATTACCAATTGTCTGAAGTTTGCAACTGCTAACATGCTTACAAGGGGAGAAAATTATGGGGATAAGAAAAGAACGCATTTTGCTATCAAACATGGTACTCATGGTGTGAATATGGCTTGATAAGTTTTAGAGGTAAATCCAGCAAAGTGATGACTCTTAACTGTTTAGATTTGAGTGGTTCAAAGTCAATTTATACATTATATGTGCATCTTTAATTCTAATTTACAGTAATTGTGTCTCATCTTGGTTAGTACTTCCTGTAATGCTGAGAAGCAAAATGTCCTGTTTATGTTTAACTTGGTCTTTCTTAGAAGCAGCCTCAGGGTGTGGGGTTGACCGCTGTATCCTGCTGATCTAATGGGTCACAAAAGTTCCCAAATTGAAGAAATGAGGATTGGCATGTCAAAGAAGAGGGCAGCTGTGAGAGAGCGGTGGTCTGCGAGTGGGAAAAATAACCTACAGACACACGTGACCCCTGAAAAGTGTTCAGCTCTACATCACGCTCTAAGTCCAGTCCTGATCTTGGACAGGAGGGCTTTGTGGCTCTGACTCCGGAGCTGAACACCGAGTCAACCTTGCCACCTATTCGGCTGTGAGCATGTGCTCCAGATTTCATAAACAGAGTTCTCATATAGAGAAGATTGAGTCTCCACATGGTAGTAGCTAGATCCTTATGCCGATTATCAGCCTGGACAGACAGATGTTTATTGTTAAGCATGTTCCAAACAGCACGTCTAGCAGAGCGCCTGCTTCAGAGCTGACATTCAATACATATTTGGCAAATGAACGAATCCACTCTACCTCCAGCCACAATTTCCTTCTAGTACTTGTTGTCAAAGTTTATCTATTTGGAGGTTTCTGGATGTTGGCTCAGCACTCTTTGATCATGTTGCCAGCCCTAATGAGCTGGAATGCAGCATCAGCCTGTCCTGCACCTTGGTAAGGTAGTGTCATTGGGAAGAGATGTTCTCAAAGACTCTTTCTTTTCTCCAGGCTTTTGTGCTGGCACGATCTCATTGTATTTTCTCCATTGCCTCCTAGTGCTCCTCCATAAATTTTGGGAGATATTTTTATTTGGTTAAACTTGATGCTTATGTGCTGGTGACTAACAATTTGGGACATTTAGCTAATTAACTTCATGATACAACCCTTGGTTGTGGTCAGTGAGCTAAGAGGAAGTTCAGTCTTAGGTATTACAGGAATGCTTTTAGTCACTGGGAATATTTATCCTGTAGAATAATCATCTTAAGGAGGTCAGAGCAGCTGTTTTAAATACACACACACACACACACACACACACACACACACACACACACTGAATGTGTAAATGGCAAAAAAAACCCCTCTATTAGTACAAACAAGAACTGATGGGGAGTAAGCACACTGTTCTTAGAAGATAAACCCTTGCTTTCCTTCAGAACCAGCTTAGAAAGCAGACGGTTTGTGATGACAGCAGAAAGGTAGGTCTTGATCTTCCCACCTCAAGGAGGAGTATAAACTTGGGCTGAATTTTACCAAGAGCATTTCTCCTAATGTGCTTAACCTCTCAATTCTGCAGCTATTTCCTATTTCTGCTGTCTAGGACATATTTCACAGGACTTGCTTCTGTGGCAGATATATTGTCATAAACATTTGTGATTGCCTTCTTTATCCAGTTATTGTAACCCATTCCTCTGGCAAAAAATTGGTTTAAAAGCTGTGTGACATGATTCTGGTCTGTACATTAGAGGGGAAGTCTTTCAGGATATGGACAGAGGTCCTTGGAAAGGTTTTCTTTTTTCTAAGAAAAAAGACACAGTCTATATTGTTGTCCTGGACATTCAGCAATAATATTTCCCTGGCCAGTGTTGAAGACTGAGCCAGAATTTTGAGCTCTGTGCTGATAAGATCCTGGAAGCTTCTTTGACTTCTTTGAAAATGATGAAAGAAAGAAAACCGGTAGTAAGAAGACAGTATCATTTTCTTGGTTCCTCCGGTGGGAAACATTCCAATTCATCTTGAAATTAGTGTACCATAGTTGTAATAGATGAGCTTAATACTCCAGGAGTTTCTTTTTAATCAATACTTAGATTAAAATAAAATTGAGCCTTGTGAAACCCCAGATGCAAAGCATCCCATTATGGAGACACAGGCACACATTCAGCATGGAACACACTGGGTCAGGACCTGTTGGTTTTCCTCTGTTTATAGAGTGGCTAGCTCCTCTCCACCAAGAAGAATCCTAAAGAAAGAAACACGCTTTTGAGCATTTTAAATTAGGCAAACGCCTACTAATAAACAACGAATTTAAATCAGATAGACAAAGGTGACAAGGTCTCTGCTAAGGCTGGGCTCCTAAGAATGTGGAATATCATCATATCAGTAAGGTGATAAATTTGAAATATCTTGCCAGTTATAATGTGCTGGTGACATGAAAGGTTTCTTAGTTGCTTTCTTCCTTGCTGAGACAAAATACTCAAAGTTAAAGGAAGAAAGGTTTATTTAGCTCACAGTCTGTAGAGGTTTCAGTCCATAATTGGCTGACTCTAGGCAAGGTGACTCTAGGCAAGACAATGTGGGTTGGCAGAGTGGGATCACAGAGCAGAGCCAATTTGTGGCAAGCAGAAGACAACAAAAGTAGGCAAGCAAAAGGAGAAGACAAGCTTCTTTCTGTCCCATATATTGTATCCAGGATACCAGGATTAGGGCAGTACCAAACGAATCAGTGTACCAATCACATACCTTTAATCCTAGCATAACAGATCCTGTCACCTCTGAAAAGCTTTACCTACTTCTGCATGAGGCTTTGGGAGACATCTAGACACAAACCATGACAGACAGCATCATGGCTGTCAGTGTCAGGGAGAGATGAAACTCCTAGTTGGTCTTCAGGTGGCAAAAGCAGTTTAGTTTAAGAAAGGATCTACATTTTTTTTTAGTTGATGGTTCAAGAAAGGACTAATAAGGGCTAGTAGGGTTTCTTTTTTGACAAGAGAGTCAATTATAGTATCCGACTTAGCAGAGACTATCAGGAAGGTGGGTAGCTTAGCTCTAGCCTCAGGAATGGGCTGAAGGTGCTGACTGCTGGTACGTCTTTATACACAGCTCACAGTCCCACAGCACCATGTCACATCTGATACAGTATAATGCAATGTGACTAATGTAATCAGATGTGAAGTACACTGCAGCAATGTGTCAGGCTGGAAAATGTGAGATGAGAAATAGACCTCTCTCTAAATCATGCTTGAGTTCTTCCTCTCAACTGGAGGGTTCTGTTTTCGGAATAGAGAGTTTTCTGCATTGACCTTCTGACTAAGGGCATATGTTAGGAGAAAGTCTTTCCCAAAGGTGATGATCCTGGGACTTAAACTAGAGCCTTAGGAACTGGCCACTACCTGCCTTTCGAATCAGCATGGCTTACCTCTTCCCACAAGGTGTTTACTCTAGATGTGTGTGCCCCAGTGCTCTGGTTGCTCAGAAAATGAAAGGCAGTCCACCAGTTTCCCAGAGGTTTAGGAAAAGTATGCTTGGAAGCAAAGCAGGTTTCAGAGAAGGAGTTTTAAGGGTCCAAAGTGACTGAACAAAAGCCGTGTCGTTCAGGTATGTGTACAGTTTCCCCAAATGATATTTAACAAGGATGGACACAATTTTTGGTGTATTTGTTTAACGATCTGTCAACTTGCCTGATAAGCTTCCTGCACATAGCAGATTGGGTGAACTTTGTGACCCTGTCTCATTAATGAGCACGAGTTACCGGAAAGGACTCTCTGTGGCCTGGGGTAGTGGAGCCGTCCAGTCTCTTTTGTGCCTGGTGGGCCATAGTGCTTGTGCTCAGTCTACTCCCCCACCCCCACCCCAGCCTGCTCCTTTCCCTGCCTTCCTCCCCACACATTTAAATCTCTAAGATGGGTGTGGAGGTTTAAGAGTCAGGGAGAGGCTCCGAGGCAGTGGTTCAGTCACTTGCAGCAGATGCAGCATCTTGATCAATGGTCCCTATGGGTGAACAGAGCAAAGTGGAACTGCTCTGTGCGAGGCAGCTGCAGGGCTGGTGGGCTCCACCATCACCCCGTCCTCCTGCCTGCAAACCACTGTCCTGGACCACAGAATGGGAGGTGCAGAGGTCTAAGTGTGAAAGAGCTTTTCTCTTTCTCAATTCCTTCGTGGTGATGAGTATGGCAATGCCTGAGATTGTCCTAGGGTTGCCAGGTGGAGCTGGCAGTATAACTTGGTCCCCGTAGCCCTTTTGCACTGAGTGCCATTTTCACTGTGCTAAGCACACATACCTCTTTCACTGTCGCTTTTCCAGTGGATCCGCTTTCAGCAGGGTCCAGAGGAAGAAGCACAAAGCGCATTCCTCCCAGGGAACCATCACCCCTTTCTACTTTCCTCCTCCCCGTCAGAGGGCACTCGGGCAGTACAGTAAGATGCAATAAATCTGGGTTAACAGTTTCTTTCATGGCTTTCTGTAGAATTGGGGAATCTGCAGTTTGTCAGTCACTTCCATCCAGCTCTCATTTCACCCCATTGCCTCTCCTCCTGGCACCCTTTCCCTCTGCTTCCCCAAGTTCTTTCCTTTGCAGGTTGCCCCCTCCTCTCCTAGCTGTCCTTTGGTATCTTAGCCCTTCCCTGACCTTGCCTTGGCCTCCTCCGTTCCATTAAATTCTATTTCTGCCCATGCACAGTGCTGTCGGACCCTGTCCTCTGCTCAGTGATAGTGGCCTAATATGAGAAACTAATCTGTTTTAATGTGTTACCACTTGCTAGCTGCTGCTAGCGACTTAATGAGATTGTGAGTTTTACTTGTCTCATCACAGGTCCTCTATTCAATTATAAAACTCGGCTAGGGGCAAGTGAGTGCCATTTACTTTTTCTTCTTTAACTCCCTTAGCAGCATCATAGGGCTGGGCCAGGAGTACTCAGTCTATGTTGCTGCTGCCGCCGAATCAATTACAGGGAGGGAGAGACAGATGCCAGACTGAGTAAAGAGGAGGTAAACAAACAGTACAATGTTTTTCAGGCAATGCCAGTAACACAGGTTGGCAAGAGAGCCTGGCAAGACCTTCCGAAAAAGAACTTTAAAAGTAACTAGGGAGGGTAAATAAACCCAACCACACCTTCAATAAATACTGCTTTAATCAAAACAGCAGCAACAACCCAAACAGTAATACTGCAAATCAGTGAGGTGGGTAAGTAGTGGCTCTGATCGCACAGGTTTCTGGTGGGCATTCCACCGTCTTCTGGAAAGAAGTTTGCCTTTCAAAGTCTAGAGCAAAAATGCTAATAAAGTAATATAAGTGTCATTAAAGCCCTTGGGTGCCGCTGAAATGCATTAGCCGCAGGCTTGGTAAATGTAGTTTCTTGCAAACTGAAATACAGGAAATGAAGAGTCTAGCTTGGCAGTGCTCAGTTGAATATTGGATGTTGGAAATGTTTCTGCCTCTTCCCTGTGCGAGACAGTAGCTCCTAGCCACACATGCCTTCTGAGCACCTGACCTGTGGTTGGTGTGACCGAGGAACTAAACCTTTCTACTTTCATTCGACTTTGTTTCGTAAGGTAAAATAATTGTATCTGTAACTTTAAATAGATTCAAGTTATTTAAGTCATTTTCTTACTTGAAGTAGGGGCAAACATCAAGAATCCTGGGATTACGGAGCTGGAGGAGTTGCTCAGTTGTAGGCGCTTGCTTACCATGTGGGTGGGTCCTGAATTTGATTCCCTGAACTGCAAAAACAAAATAAAAACACTTTTTAAAGACTGTCACACAAGAGCACTTCTGGGACTGCTTCAGAAAGTAACGGGACTGTTGGGATAACTGTGTTTGATAACGGGGTAGAAGAAGATTAATGGGAAGGTATCGTTCAGTGTGACGTATTTTTAAAACTTTAAACATTCACCATGTATTTTGATCATCATTTGTGTGTGTGTGTGTGTGTGTGTGCATAGCATTGATAACTATAAATTATGATAAGATCTCTAAAGCAGAATTTCAGGGAACCAGAACACAGGGAGTCTGGTTAATTTAGATTCTGGCAGAAAGGATGAGAAAATAGGATGGGAAATCTTATAGTCAAAGCCTCCCCTTAGTGTGGACCCATCAAAAGGGAGGGCAAGCTTGTGAGCACTGGTCAGTTAAAGATGAGGATGAAAAGTACATTTACGCATGGACCAAGGAAGGTTGAAAATAAGTACAATATCAAGCTTAATAATCCACCCTAATGCAAGCAGAATGCAATGCTTTTGGTCAAGGAGTACAAAACTGAGAAAACGTCCATAACAGCAAGAGCAAAAGGGCTTATTGGTCAACACAGAGGCTCAAGTCTAAACAAAACCATGGCAACAGATGCACACATGATGCATCATGCAGGAAAATCTGATGGAAGAAGGACACAGGTATGATCTTCCTGCTGTGGCTGCTCTGGCCTGGCCAGTTCTACAGTGCGTGCCTATTTCCATTTCATGCCTGACTTCATGATGGACCCCATGGAGCGCACACTGTCTGGACTCTCATTGGATGCCTCAATGTTTCTGGTCCTTGAATGTCCAACTCAGCCCTACGTCACTGATCTTTAGCTTATTCTGCTATTGTGAAGCCTGGTCATGGCACCGAGCGAAGACTGTGTCCATCAGCAGGGCTCAGGATAGATAGCATCAGGGCCCACCATGGTAAGTGCTGTGATAAGTTTCACTCCCTCACTACGCTATTTCCTCTACAAAAGTCTCTACTTGTGGTAAAAATAAATGTTTTCATAGTTCCTTATGAACATCCTTGGTTCTTCATGTTGCTCCAGAGCTCCTGTAAGAGAAGCACAAGAAGCACCCAGAAGAGGCCTCTAGGCAGAGGGGACCAAGAGGGCAGAGGCTCAAGGCTGTGCTTCTGAGCAGTGGCAGAAGCAGTCCCAGAGCTTGGTCATGGTGCAAGATGGCCCTTCCTTCATAGTGAATTTTGGGTATTCTTAAGAATTTCTTCCAGTTTCCTCGATGTGAGGGACCCATTCTTCTAGGTTGCTTTTGGTTCTTTCCATAAACCCCAAGAACCCCTTGGTTCACGCTCTAGTTGGTGTCACTCATTACGTTCCAGGTGGCCCTGCTTGGTAGTCCGCAGTGATTTCATGCAGGCACAAGGCCTATCTGCTAGTCTGTGGCCTTTTGATTTTCCAGGCATTAGTTAGATGTCATCTCAATGGACCCTCAAAGTATTTGGGCAGATTAATCTTCTGCAGGGGTGCATAGATCCTATGAAAGTAAACCACAGACACCCTCTACACCTTCTTTTTGGTAGGAAAAAAGGACATTTTGGGACTCTTAATCATCAAAGTCTTTAGCCTCTTCAACATTTGCTTTTCCCTGCTGAATGGGCAATCATCAAAGGGTCAAAAAATGGTTTCAGACTTTCCTTTGCAGGTCGTGTGTGGTGGTTTCAAAGCTTGTTGTGTACTATGATATACATCTGGCTAGGAAACTCAGCTAAAAACGAGACTGAGCAGCATTAAATCTGAATCTTCAATTGTTTTTTTAATTGTCAGTTACAAAATGACATGCCCATAGATTATACATGAAAGTATTTAAAATGTCACATATACTATGGAATCAATTTACATCTTCTATCAACACATTAAAATTCACTATGTTATGTAAACTTTGTTATTAGATCTATTTAATAACTTCATCTCTGGCTAGTGTTCTAGTCCCTCATACTTAACACTCACAGTCATTGTGGGTACCTAAAAATTCTGGCACACAATACATGCTTAATAGCTACTTGATAAGGAAGATCATGTGATTTCTTGCTATCTAAAATCTGGTAACTAAGTAGATGTAGGCTTAAAATCATACTTTACTGCAATTGTATCACCAAATCCACCAAATGAAGGTATGTACACAAAATATGTAAAACTTTGTTATCACTCTACTTCATGTTGGCCTTATAGTTATTTGCTTCTCAGATATTTTCTTGTGTTTTGGTGGCTTTGGTATCTCAGTTGTGGCCTGTGGCCATCAAAGAAAAATTAAACTTTAAGGTTAATTTGAGAATGTATTTTCTGATTTTGTTTGTCTGATTATATTTCTGTTCAGCAAAAATTCTGTTATATTCCCCCCCCCCTTTTTAATGAAAAAAGGCTTGGAAGTTGTCACTCGCATCCTTACAATAAGAAAACAGGACAAGTGGAAAACCAGTGCCATTTCTTGTGCTGATGGGAGAACTGAGGTCGCAGAGCAAGCCTCCACCTGGAGAGATAAACACCTCCAGAGAATCACAACTGGGCTCAGTGTACCTGGAACAGAAGCTGCTGGAGCCATGTGCTAGTGAAGAAATGCTTGTGAATTAGTGTCCCCAAGATGCAAACCCACTAAAACATTGAGATATCATGGATGACCATAAAACATACCTTCTCCTACACTTTACCAGCTTAGTGAACTTGGTAACTGTAGAAAGAGTTGCAGGGCACAGACTCTGAGGAAGAGTATGTAAGGAATTCCAAAGTCAAGAAGGAATACAAAGTCAAGGTCACTAGAGGAATTTGAATCTCTGGCAGTTACAGCTATTGAAAACATTAGACATAGCTTAACTCCCAGCCAAATTAATTAATATTTTCTCATTAATTCACACTATATCTAGTATACCATGTCTTTCTTTCAACAACAACAGAAGCACAAAATATGGCACAAACAAGTAAAAAACATAATCTGAAGAAACAAGACAATCATCAGAAACAGATTCCCATACAGACACAGACACTGAAATTATTAGAGAGGGAATCTAAGTAACTATGATTAATGTGTTAAGGGCTCAAATAGGAAAAGCAACAGTATATAAGAAAAGATGAATGATGCACACAAAGAGACAGAAATTGTCTTACATATTGAAGAGAAGAATAAGAAAAGAGAAAAAGATATTTGGAATAATCATGGTTGAAAACTACCTAAAATTATTCACAGACACTAACCCACACATTCAGAATGCTCAGAGGACATCAATCAGGAGCTTAAAATGAAAACAAAAACTCAATAACAATACCTATGGTATCTGAAGTGTAGACAAGCAAAGACACAGAGAAAATCTTGAAAAAAACGAGAGAGAGAAAATACTTGTAATTACCAAAGAAGAAAGATGAGAAACACAGTGGACTTTGCATCAGCACCCATGAAGGCAAGATGGCAAGGAATGGAATATCAGAGATATTGAAAGAAATAAATTATGATCCCAGGATTCTATAACCAGCAAAATTGTCCTTCAAAAGTGAAGGAAAAATAAAGACTTTCACAGACAAATACAAGCGGATGGCATTTGTTAACAAACAGCCTGCCCTGCAAAAGATGCCGAAAGAATTTCTTCCCCAGAAAGAATATGATATAGGTCATAAGTGTAGAGAAGAAGAGCCTCGGAGAAGGAATAAATGACACATCTGTCCCCAAGCCACCCGACTGCATCTGTCTCCTTGTGGTATAGCAAGTGCACATCCACAACTATGAATGATGATTCCATTTTTTAAAGGCAAAAGTATGTATTCTTGCACTCTTGAGGTCTGGGGAAAATATTAAATAGTGAATTTTGTTTCTTATAGGCGTCTAAAGAGTGAATAGAAAGCTTCTAATTGGTAAAAAAAAGTATTGAATTTTCAATTTAGAAAATCTATGAATCTTACCTCTCTGTGCAAATGAACCATTCATGTAAATGCGTATATTATTCTAGGTATGAAAGACATGCTATAAGTAAAAGTTTTTCTTTACTGAAATGTTTTTTAAAAAAAGATTTGTTAAAAAATTTGCCAAATATTCAAGCATCATAGCTAAACATTTTACATATAAAGATTTTAAAGAGAACAAAATCTTAGCTAAAAACATGGTATATTTTTTAACGCACAGGTTTTGAGAGCCTTGTATGTGCCACGTGACATCAGCTGGTTAAACCCTGGTGGAGATGAGCAGTTTGTGGCTTGGAGGTGTCATTGGGTATTTTATGTGATGAGGGTTGTTTCCATTACAGTTTAATCCACTCCCTCTTGGGTTTCTAGAACATACTGAATTAGAAGCTTCTCTATGACACTTACCTAGACAACTCCAATCTTGCTCAATGCCAACAAGGATTTTTCTTCTGGAATTTTTTCTTGAAGAGAATAAAACCAAATGAAATAAAACAGAATAGAGTCAATCAAAACAAAACAATGAACGTAGTGCAGAACTTCAAAACAAGATACAAGGAAATCAATACTGGCTATTGCAATGCCTCTTGTTATCTTCAACATAGCTGCCTATACCATCAGGCATAATAAATCTGATAAAACAAAATAGAATAAAATCAATCAAAACAAAACAATGAAAGCAATACAGGGCTTCAAAACAAAATGATAGGAAATCAATAATGGTTACCAAAATATATTTTGTTCTCTTTGAAATAGCTATGCATGCCATCAAATGTAATAAAATCACACAAAACAAAGCAGAAGAAAACCAAACAGAACAATGGAAACAATATGGGTTTCAAAACATGATAGTACATTAACAATGGTCACTGTCTTCCTTTTTTAGACATTTCCTCCCCTTTCACTTTCACAATATGTATTGTGCATTTTGGATCCACTAACTCCCTTAGTTTTTTTATACTAGGGAGACAACACAGTGTTCACCCGTGTGACTCGGAACCATTTCATCCATGAGCATGATCTCAAGTTGTATCCATTTATCTGCAAGAGCCATGTGGTTATCCTTTTTTATAACTGAGTAGCTTTCCATTGTATAAAAAAGCCATATCTTTCTTATCCATTCTGCAGTTGATGGGCAAGCTACCCCTACTTTTTGCTAGTTTTCTGTCACATAGAACATTGTTCTTTATCCTTTGACTTTCAGTGTATGAATTTTCTTTCTAGTTAAATGTGTTTCTTGTATAAAGCATATTGGTGGATCCTCTCTCCTATCCACTCTGCCTGTGTTTCTTTTTATTGGTGCATTGAGGCCATCTACATTGATGGTTATAACTAGCAGGCACTGACTTGGCTCTGCCATGCTATCTTCCTGCCATTCACTTCCTACTTTCCCCCTCCATTCAATTGTCTGCACCTGTCCCTGGAACCATGGTCATTTTTATCTCTCTCAAGAGTGTCTTCAGTATTCTTTGTAGGGTTGGTTTGGCAGTCATGAATTCCTTCATTTATTCTTTGTCATGGAATTATCTTGTTTTTCTATTAATTTTGAAAAATAATTTTTCAGGGTGCATCTGGATTGGAAGCTGTTTTCTTTCAGTACTTGAAATATTTCACTCCAGTCTCTTCTTAACTTGATAGTTTGTGTTGAGAAGTCTGTTGTGATTCTGATGGGTTTTCCTTGATAGGTGATCTGTTTCTTTTCTCTAACAGCTTTTAATATTCTGTTCTTGTGTTGAATTTCTGGGATCTTGATTATTATATATCTGGGTGTATATTTATTTTGGTTATGGCTGGCTGGAGTTCTATATGCCTCACTTACCTGCATGCCACATCCTTTTCCCATGTTTGGAAAGTTTTCTGATATTACTTCTGTAAATAGACTTTTAATGTCATTTGTGCTGACCCCTGCTTTTTCACTGATACCTATTATTCTTAAGATTTTTTTCTTTGCATCCTCTTGCAGCTGTTGAATTGTTTTTTCCTGGCTCCTTGTTATTTTTAAGAGATCTTTCCTTTCATGATCACAAGCTGCAAATCTGTCTTCAAGGTTTGAAAGTCTATCTTCAGTTTCTTTCAAGTGGCTTTGCCAGCTTTCAATGGAGTTTTTAATTTTCTGGATATCTCTTTGAATCTATTTCATTTATTCTAAATCATTTTTATATTGTTCATTCAAGGTTTCCCTCATTTTCCTATGCTCCTCTGTTTTTTTTAAATCTATGTCTTCTTTAGAGGTGCTTAGCAATTCTTTTATTATGTTTTTCATTTCTTCTTTTACCTGAGATAGTATTTCTGTTCTAATTTATTTTATAGCCTCATGAAGTTGTTTCTTTACTTCAGTTGTCATCACTTCAGAAACTTCGAGTATGCAACTCCCATTCTCTTCAGTATTTACACCTCCTGACTTGCTCTGCTTGGGTTGGAGGCCAGAGACTGCCTTTTGCTTCTTTGGTTTGACCTATTCCAGACAGGTGGGTAGTGGAGTCCCAGGAACTTGCCGCATTGGCTATAATTTCTCTGAAGTGTGACTGTTTGGCTCTCCTGGCTAGGGCTGGCTATGGGTATCTAATGGTGGCCATTGGGTGTGCTGGTGCAGGTCCGGCTGCTGATTTTCTCAGCCTGAGCTGGTTCCCTGATGGTGGCTGGAGCGTGCATGGGGGCAGGGCTGGCTGCTGGCTCCTGGACCTGAGCGGGTTACCAGCCAGAGGCCTCCCCAGTGGTGGCTGGAGTATGTGCAGGGGCTCACATTTCTTTATGTTTTAAACTCCACCTCCTGGTCTCTGGGCAAGTACGAGTGGTTCATGTGCACCAATGATGGTGTCTACATCAAAGGTGACTTCCCAGCACTTGTGGAGGTTCCAGGCCATAATCAGCTGGCTCCAAGGCAGGGTGATATGGCACAGGGGCAACACTTCAAGGCAGCAGCCAGCAAAAGAAACTAGAACAAAAGGGGAAGACAAACCTCTTCTCACCAACAAGTATTTGTTAAATGAAAGTTTATAAGGCTGGCAAACTACAACTTGAGGGACAAATCTGGCCTCTAAACCAAATCCATCTCATGATTTGTTTTGGTAGGGCCTTCAAACTGAGAACATTTTAGACATTTTTAAGAAACACACTCATACACACATATACACACACTCTTATGCAGCAGAGACCATATGTGACCACAAAACCTGAAACATTTATTATCCTACTTTTTACAGAAAACATTTGTTTACGGGCTCTTGCTTTATCGAACTCTTCCTGAACTTTGTCTTGCAGTTCTATCTCTCCCTGTGTAATAACATGGCCTTTTGACAGGAAAGGTTTACCAAAGTGATTTCCCTTAGCTGCCAGTGACGTGGCCCATTCCTGTAATTAGTGACTAGCACACCAAGCTTGGGCTGAAGGCTGCTCAGTGTAACCTTCTTAGGGCACCTGTCTCATTGATACCTGAGTCAGCAAAGAGGTGGTATCCTTCTCTTTGGCTTTGTGGCAACCCCTTTGGTGCACAGTCAGAGGAAGAAAGGGTAAGAGCCAGCCCCAGGTGACACCAGTGGCTTTCATGACACTTGTGCTCATCTATAGGGAATTTCCTACTTTCTCATCTCAGCCCTTTCTCTTTACATTTTGCTGTTTTCCCCTTTATGCTGCACAGGCTGCACCCCTCTTCCCTCCCATCCTGTGTTTAACTTGAAAGAAACTCTTGCAACAATGACAACTCATTGGCTGGGGACACTGGAAATATTCAGACTGTGTTGGGAAAGCCTGTAGCTCCTGCAGTAAAGTAGACTAAACAAAAGATGTAGCGACTTCAATGAGGGATAAAATGAAAACCTGGTGTGTGCATGCGTTTGGATTTAACTATGAGATTTGAAGGATAAGATTGCTTCTTTGTTCCCCATCGCTAAATGTACCACAGGCTCAGTAAATATTAGTGAAATCAGGAGAAAGGAAAAATGTTCACTGGGGCTTTGAGTTCGACAAATGCAAGGTTAAGTACCCAATCTGATTAATTCAGAGTAGGTGTCAGAAGTCTGAAAGAGGAACCCACTTATCAAGCCACAATAAACCAATTAATAAAGAATTAAATAATAAATGAATTCAGTCATGTCACATATTCAATCCAGAATTCTGGAAAAAAGCACCTGAATATGTGAGTGATGAATATTTAGATTTGAACTTTCTACTGCAGTCAATGGAGGAAACATTTGCAGAGTGGGGTGTATTACTGAATTTTTATGAGTCTCCCAAGCATTGCCCATTCAGGCCATATGCAAGTACCCTCCAACCCTTTTCAGAACTTGTCATTTAGTTTGCTTCTATCATTTGTTTTCTGGGAACCAAAGGTCAGACTTGTTATATTTGCACCTTATCACTTATATGGGAAAAGATGATGAGCAATAGAGACTGGGTCTGGTTTTTCTGGCACTTTGCCAAAGCCCTGGGGATGCCCAACCTTCCCTCTAGGGTGAGGATTTTGGAAGTTTTGTTGGGTTTCTGTGAGTGGGAGCACACACCACCAATTCTGTTTTTCATTCAGATCCTCTACTTTTAAGGCTATTTATTAATATTATTTTTTGTCCAGGGTTTCTCCAAAAGCTCTCTATTCCACTGAGCAATGTCTTACTGAAGATAAAAGATGCCAACAGAGTGTGAAAAAAGGAGGCACTTTTTTCCCCCTAAAGGCCTTGTTTATGGGTTTCAGATGGTGTCAGGGATGTTTATATGAACCTTACCTAAACTGTCTGAACCTCCTGGGTCTGCAAACAGAAGGCTGTAACTTTCCTGAGAACAGAACTTTTTTCCAGGATAGGGGGAGAGGAGGCTGAGATTTCCTGCACTATTTCCTGTTTTAGAGCTGCTGGAAATGAGACAAAAACTGTATTTTAAGATTTCAGTACCTGGTCCCAGCTGGAACCTGGACATAATGATGTGCACAAAGAAGGGGCATGTGTGTATAAAGTCTCACACACACACACATATACCCGTAAAAGGGGGCCTTATGTACACTCACAAAAATGTTACTGAAAATACATACACAGTACTTTCCATTTCAAATAAAACAAAATCAAATTCCAAGACATTTTGTAAAGGCCTGTCAAAATTTTAAAACCAATCCAAATGAAAATCTAATGTTGTGGGAAAAGAGTTAGCTTGCTATTATTTTATGTAGATTTGCCTGATCATGCCAGGAAACACACACACACACACACACACACACACGCCCCTATCTGAACAACAGGCAAATGTCACTGATTCAAGCTGGGGACAGTGGTGCATTATAGTTTCACCTACTCCCGTCTTTGTCTACCTCCTTATTTGCTGAAGTCAGTTGTTCTCTGATAGAGTCAGAGCATCTCAATCAGGTGGGGCAGAAACTCCTCACTGAGGCTGCCGGGGGTTCAGGTAGCCATCTTCTCCCCAGAGAACATGGGTGCTACTCTGTTCAGTTCAGTAGATGCGTAGATTTGGGGCTGGGGCCCAGGAAGACAGTTAAAGAATCTAGATGGAGGCAGATGCAAAACCACAAATTAAGTGACCTATCAGATTAGCCTGTCTGGCTATCAAAGGCTGACATAACTTTGGTCCCAAGCAGGATCTTGCTCATTCCTAGCAGCGCTCTCACACATGTGGGTCCTCGTAAGGCCTGGTCTTTGTGCGGACGTTGTGCCAGGAGGTCATTAATGTGTGGCATACAGGATGGGCAGGGAACACGCAGCAGGCATGCTTGAAAGGGAGAGTCAGAGTTTCCAGTAACCACTTTCAGTTGGCAGAGCTCTGATTGGAACCATGTGACAATTTAGGCGATGTACCATAGGCAGCCAATTTATTACATATGGCAATATGATTAATGGTATCAAATGCCTTTTTTTGGTAACATCCAAGAACACTCCGCCAGCCAACTGCTTGGAGGCCAAGGCAGTGAAAATCTGTTCCATGAATTTAAAGTCAGGCAGATGAGGTTAAATGAGAGAGGGCCAGATGCCAAGGCAATGATTACAAAGTAAGTTGTTTCAAAAAGAGCAGAATGTTTTAAATCTGGTCTTGAACAAATCCCATCCAGTCCCCAACCATCCCAACCCATTTTTCTCTTTTCCTTTCCTCCCTTGTTGCTTGATGTGAAAACTCTAATAACAGCAGTCTGGAAGGCATTTCTAAGGCCAGGCTCTCTTCCATTGCCCATAATCTTTTCCAGACCCAGGGGAATCTGCACATGACCATCGGCTGGATCTCGCCTTGGATCCTCTGTCTGGGTAGCAGCAGAGGCCAGCAGACTTGCCTCCCAGCCTCTCCTCACCCCTTCTGGTGATGAGGAGGGCGTCTTCTCCCTGTGAATAAAGTTTCTCTGGTCTTCCAGTATCATCACCGATGACTAGGAGGAAACTGTGGAGTCAGGGAGAAATCTGCAGAGGGGTGAACCGCAAGGAAGGTTGCCTAGTATTTGGAATTTGAAGAGCCTCAAAGGAGGATAGATTGTAAGAAGGCAGAGACAGTCTTAAGACGTCCCTTGTCCTCCGAAGTGTCTCCACACAGCATATAATAGTGGCTTACCCTACACAGGTTAAACATTTCTAACTTGAAAATCTACAATCTAGAATGCTCCAAACTCTGAAACTTTATGATCACCTATCCCATGCCACAAGTAGAATATTCTATACCATAAAACTTTGTTTCACTTATAAAAATACTTAAAACAGGGGGCTGGGGATTTAGCTCAGCGGCATAAGCGCCTGCCTTGCAAGCAGGCAGTCGTGAGTTCCATCCCTGGTACCGATAAAAAAAAAAAAAAAAAAACTTAAAACAGTGCAAATTACCTTTAGTCTAGGTGTATAATGCATTTATAATGCATAAATGAATTTCATGTTTAGACTTGGGTCTCATACCCAAGTTATATCTATCTATCTATCTATCTATCTATCTATCTCTATCTATTATCTATCTATCTATATTTAAATGTGAAAAAGATGAAACACTTCTGGTCTTAAGCATTTTGCATAGAGATGCTCATCTCATTTGTTAAATGAGGGAGTATATGGTACCATGCTCTGATGTTCTCCAGTGGGCATGCAAAGTTCTGAATCACTTCCCTTTGAAAACAAACAAACAAAGCAAAAACAAAACAAAACAAAACAAAACCCAAACAAAAATAAAGAAAACGCTCACTACATTTTGGTTGAAGACCCCTCATGTTAGAGTATGTTGATGGATTGGATTACTTATTTATTAAAGATCACAGGCTATTCTTTATTCATTTATTGAATTCATTTATAAAATTTCATTGTACTTCTAAGGGCTACAATTTGTAGTTTGTGGTTGTTTCCAGCAAAGCAAACTGACTGTGAACTCTGTGGCTTGTGGATTAATTTTTTTCTTCTTCATAAAACAAAGTGAATCTGCTCATTATTTGGAGATTCATGCTATTACTTTGGGGCTCAGATTTTAAACCACCAGTTTGTTGTGGTCTTTAAACATAGTCTGAAGGTCTTAGATTGGGCAAACATTTTTTTTCCTGCAAAAATAAAACTTCAAGCGAACAGTATAGGTAAACAATGGAAACAGGTGACCCTGATTGGGATGGAAGAGTAAAATGTGTTCAGAATGAGGCTCCATTGCTGGCGAAAGGCAAGACTGAGCCCTCACCTAATAAAGTGGCTGAACAGCTGGCTTTGTGGCTGCTGCCTCAGGGATGGAACTGCAGCTTCAGGTCATGGCGTTTTCCTCAGCTCGCCCTGTGGGAGTTCTGACATACGCTCTGTATGACAGACAGGTTGACTGTATCTTGGTAACTTCCTTCCTTGAAAGATCACTGTCCATTCATTGGCAATGATATACAAACCAAGACTTTAATACAGATCCTCCCGTCTTAAAAACGAATCCCAGGCTATTCTTTCCTCTGACACATGATTATCTTTCTGAGCAAAACATGCTTACTTTGAAGTAAAACATGACATTTGTTACATTATTCATTGGAGCCCAAAAAATGGAGTTAACAGAGGTGCTAGAATTAATAAATCAGCCTTTTGGTCAAGGTGGACCAAGAGTTGTTTTTCTTTTTGTTCCCTAATATAATGTAATTGCATGATAATATGCCAGTGTATTAGTTTCTTACTGCTGCTTTTGCAAATTACCACAGATATGGTGGCTGGAAACAACACAAATTTACTACATTCTGGGTCAGGTAGAAATGGGTTTCAGCTGGCTAAAATTGAGGAGTGGAGAGGACTGTGGCCCCAACTAACAGTGCTAGGGGAGGAGCCATCTGCCTGCCCCTTTCAGCTTCTGGAGGCCTCCTGCTTTCTTTGGCTCATGGCCACTGCCTCTGTCTTCAAAGGCAGCAGGGCAGCATCACTGATTCACTCCCTAACAGCTTCTTCTGCCTCATCTCCTTCTCTGCTGCTGCCCCCAGTTTCTCTCTTACAAGATCATTGGGTCCACCTAGATGATCCAGCAGTATAGAATTTCCCTTTTCCCCAAATCCTTAATTCCATCTGCAAAGGTTTTTCTGCCATAGAAGGTAACTATACTAGGAGCCTGGGGATTAGGATTGAACCTCTTTGGAAGACCATTATTATGATGTAAGGAAATGGGGAGGAAAGGAAGAAGAGGAAGAAAGAGAGAGGGAGAGGGAGAGGGAGAGGGAGAGGGAGAGAAATACCCAGAAAGCTATACAGCAAGGTTATGGTGAAAAACTAAATAGGAAGAAGCAATCTGCAACTCTCTGCTGAGCCCTTCTGCCAGGAGTCGGTCTGTCTCCCTTGCTCTCTTGCCTGCTTTCTTCTTGAGTAACATGGCTGAAATCAGGATGAAAATAATAGTACTAACTGAGCACTTACTCTCAGCCATTTTTCTGCTTCTTACTAATAAAGGAAAGAAGATCACCAGAGAGGGACTGAGGTCCAAGGTCATCAGAGAGTTTACATCTATCCTTTCTCCCTCTCAAGTCAGCCCCAGCTAAGTCATGGTCTATAGTCCCACCTGGCATTCTTGTGTTTATTGTTGTTAATGACTCTTTACTTGTCACATGATTTCTTTGATTCTGACTGCTTTTCACTGGGTCCCTAGTCTGGGCTTACAGAGACCAGAGAGATCTGATGTCTGTGCCTTCATGAGCTTAATTCTCATACCCCAGGGTTTGCAGGACTGGAAAGAATGCATCTACTCTGTGGCTAATAACTATGCCACCACTACCTTAAAAAAAGTAATTTGCTGAAGCCAAAATCAACAGGATTTGGCCACGTATTAACTTATACACTCAAAATGCTTTTAAACCCTGATTGTGTGGCTGTAGTTGTAATATTAAAGATTAAATGAGAGAAAATCCCAAACTAAGCCAAAACAGTCCTGTTATAAACTAAAATTACCAGGAAAAGCAAAAATTTTCAGCTAAGCTAGAGATGGAGGAAGGCTTTATCCAAACCTTACCTAGTTTCCATGTGTGTTGTCCTGCAATCCAGAGAAATTTAAAGGATTTTAAATACAAGAGGCATTACTATGCAGTTGTGGGACCTGTTCCGCTAGCCAGCATTTACCTCTGTAAAGCAGTCAGAGCTTATATGGTGTAATAGAACTGACAGATGTCAGACCCTGATGAGGGAATATAATTGTTGCCAAACCTTCCTGAAAGAAAATTTTGCTGTAAGTGTTGGGTACAAGTAATTCAAGATGTAAAATCTGCAGATAGCTCCCACGTGGAACTGGCCTGCCTCAGGCTCCACAGTGCTTTCTGAGAAGAGAAGAAAGTATTAATTTTGTCAAACTGTCAAGATAAATATTCATTTATTTTATTAATGATAATAATAATAACACAAACTTTCAAATGAGACTCTTACGAGTGGAAAACATTGAGCCCAAAATCATGGCCTCAGGCAAATTGCTGATGCCATAGATTTCAAATTTTTCTCTGTAGAGCCTACAAACATTGTAGGACCAACCACATATCAAAAACAAAAGTTCACACTTTGAAATTCTGATTGGGAAATCTGACCCACTTTTAAAGACCCATCTTTTGTGTAGATAAATCTCACAAAATGTGTGTAACATTGAAATATATCTTCATGATTTAAAAACAGATTGCATTTAAGTGCATGTTTATCACTGGTATTGCCTGGAACATTTGGAATAAAAATTATTTTCATTTTCCACAGGCATTCCTCTTCTGTCTGTCCATAACCTCTACAGAGTCATGCCAAGACGGCTCCCTGTCTCTTTGATTTATCTGGACTCCACTCATCTCCCAGAACTAAGAGGCGAGGATTCTTCTCTCTGATACTTAGTTAGACACACAAAGTTTTCAGTTTCCCTGAAACTTGA